>JAHKKI010000152.1:0-14780 GCA_029465975.1 Dallia pectoralis | reverse complement strand
CAGCAGACCAAGCAGCTAAACTAGTCATTGAAAGCTAGCATAACAACCTACCTGTCCAGTCAGTGATTACAAGAGATAACCAAGACTTACTTCAAGTCTGTGAGTTGATTAAAGTGAATGTGATTTGAGCATGAATGAATATGTAGGCCTTACATGAGTACTGGTATAATTAGCTAGAAGCTAATCTATTTTTCTTAACCTAGTCCTGCATCATCATGTAGAGAAAAGGAGGGAAAAGAAAGATTACTGACTTTTTCAGGGGTAAATTGTGCTTATGTGATAACATGGCTGTTAAGGGGGAAATTGTACAAATATTGGTCAACACTTGTTATTATATATGCTACACTGTACTGCTTTGAACATAACATTGTTTGATTTAACTTATTCTTCTCACCTTTTGTGTTTGCATGGTGGAAATCCATACTGTGTGTGTGTGTATTACATATAATCCACACTTTTGCAGACCTGATTAGACTGATAACTAATTTGGTATTGGCTCATCTCATATTTATTTTCTTATTCATATTAATGGCTGCTGATGAATTATTTAGTCAGCCGTCTACTTCCCTGCAGGGTCAGAACGAAGGCCAACGCACACACACACACACACACACACACACACCCCTTATCTCCTTGTGAATATATTACCTCTCCACAGTAAGACCTCAAGAGAGACATGAGAGGCGCTGATGACTCCAAGGACGCTGGAACTAAGGAAAGAGATGACATCATGAGAAGAGTACGAGCTCAGGCATTCTGAAGGACGGCCATGTGCGTCTTATTTTATTACTGAAACACTGAAAAGTACAACTTTACAGATTTTCTCACAAAAAACTGCTGTAAAGTGTATAGTGTAACAATCAGAGTGAGGTGGGTAATGGAATGAGCCAGGAACAGGAAATGTTACGTAGTGATATTTAATTTCCATAACACATACCACATATGTCATATAGTCACATAGACAAACATCAGAATCCATGGACATTTATCAGGAAATACATGAATGATCTTCAGAATCACATGGACATACTGTTCATCAGAATCATTAGACATACATCAGAATCACATGGACATACTGTTCATCAGAATCATTAGACATACATCAGAATCACATGGACATACTGTTCATCAGAATCATTAGACATACATCAGAATCACATGGACATACTGTTCATCAGAATCATTAGACATACATCAGAATCACATGGACATTAGGTGGGAATCACCAGAGGTACCACGATACGATATTATCAATGATACTAGGTCACGATACGATATTACTCACGATACTTAGGTCACGCATACAAAAATTATTATGTATTTTAAGCATATTGCCATATTCTGCGATATATTGCAATTTATTACCTTTTTCCAACTTCATTATTATTGCCCCAAAGGGAAAACTGGGCTGCATTTGAAGAAGGTGAGCAATGTTCATCCCGGTGTGACTTTCGTATACTGCTCTAGTTTGAAGAACTGAGACAGCAGTTGCCAGTCTTCTCTGTGAGATAATGAGCTGTAAAAGTCACAGGAATCCACTGCCCGTGACGGGCCTGCATCACAAGTCAATGCAACACGTTCTGCTGTTTTAAACTTTGCCTGCACGTGCTTAACTTCTGTAAAGCTTTGGTAATGGCTGTATCCATGAAAACGGCGCGACAAAAGTCACGTATCCTTGGTTCCACTGTTGGTTGTTTTTTGCCGCGCTGGTTTAGCATTAGCTTTACTCATCCTCTGCGAACGCTAACTCTGATGGTGGCGTGTGATGAGCCCTCATGAGGTACGTGACTTCATCGCGCTGTTTTTTCACGGATACAGCCGTATCGGCAGTGTATTCCTGTATCTGCATCCTCATGAACGCTGACCGTCATGTCACTCCGGTGGACTGAATAATTTATTTTATTATTCTACTAACAAGAAGTTAAATTCGCATGTTCAATTTTAAAGAGTAAACTTTTGCGTCTGTGTATCAATAAAGTATTGACACGGAAATATCGCGATATTATGCTGTACCAATGTTTTCCCCACCCCTAATGGACATACGCCTCAGTATCATTAGACATACATCAGTATCATTAGACATACATCAGTATCATTAGACATACATCAGTATCATTAGACATACATCAGAATCTTTAGACATACATCAGTATCACATGGACATACATCACAAGTATCATTAGACATACATCAGTATCATTAGACATACATCAGTATCATTAGACATACATCAGTATCATTAGACATACATCAGAATCTTTAGACATACATCAGAACCACATGGACATACATCAGTATCATTAGACATACATCAGCATCATTAGACATACATCAGTATCATTAGACATACATCAGAATCTTTAGACATACATCAGTATCACATGGACATACATCAGTATCATTAGACATACATCAGTATCATTAGACATACATCAGTATCATTAGACATACATCAGAATCACATGGACATACATCAGTATCATTAGACATACATCAGTATCATTAGACATACATCAGTATCATTAGACATACATCAGAATCTTTAGACATACATCAGAACCATGGACATACATCAGTATCATTAGACATACATCAGTATCATTAGACATACATCAGTATCATTAGACATACATCAGAATCTTTAGACATACATCAGAACCATGGACATACATCAGAGTCACATGAACATTAATTTGAATCACATCGGCAGTCATCAGATTCACTTAGACATTCATCTGAATTACATAAACATTCATGTGAATCACACAGACATTTAGCAAAATCGCATGATTGATCATCAGAATCACATTTGGTCTTCACAATGATAGGAATACACAACTGTGTGTGTGTGTGTGTGTGTGTGTGTGTGTGTGTGTGTGTGTGTGTGTGTGTGTGTGTGTGTGTGTGTGTGTGTGTGTGTGTGTGTGTGTGTGTGTGTGTGTGTGTGTGTGTGTGTCTGTGTGTGTGTGTGTCTGTGTGTGTGTGTGTGTGTGTGTGTGTGTGTGTGTGTGTGTGTGTGTGTGTGTGTGTGTGTGTGTGTGTGTGTGTGTGTGTGTGTGTGTGTGTGTGTGTGTGTGAGGGGCTGTCTGTGAACAGCATACAGAGACAGGCCAAGAGAACAGTCAGTCAGTTCTCTATTATACTTGTGATAAATGGTTTAAATTCAACAGTGCTCTGGTATGATGGTAAATAATTTATTACACAGGTTGTCTTTAAATAGAGACAATGTTGACATTCTCTTTGTACATCACTTTCTCACTTCAAACTCTTCATGCCTTTCACATCTCAATGTCTTGCAGTGGTTTAAACTTCCCTTCACAGATCACGTATTCTCGTTCTCAGTAGCTTGTTTCACCAGAACTGCTAAAATTAAATAACTACCTTATCACCACCCCACCACCACTACTAGTACATCACTACTATACCACCACCCCATCACTACTACTAGTACATCACTACTATACCACCACCCCACCACCACTACTAGTACATCACTACTCATACCACCACCCCAGCACTACTACTAGTACATCACTACTATACCACCACCACTACTACTAGTACATCACTAGTATACCAACACCCCAACACTACTACTAGTACATCACTACTATACCACCACCCCACCACTACTACTAGTACATCACTACTATACCACCACCCCATCACTACTACTAGTACATCACTACTATACCACCACCCCACCACCACTACTAGTACATCACTACTATACCACCACCCCAGCACTACTACTAGTACATCACTACTATACCACCACCCCACCACTACTACTAGTACATCACTACTATACCACCACCCCATCACTACTACTAGTACATCATTACTATACCACCACCCCACCACCACTACTAGTACATCACTACTATACCACCACCCCACCACCACTACTAGTACATCACTACTATACCACCACCCCAGCACTACTACTAGTACATCACTACTATACCACCACCCCACCACTACTACTAGTACATCACTAGTATACCAACACCCCAACACTACTACTAGTACATCACTACTATACCACCACCCCACCACTACTACTAGTACATCACTACTATACCACCACCCCATCACTACTACTAGTACATCATTACTATACCACCACCCCACCACCACTACTAGTACATCACTACTATACCACCACCCCATCACTACTACTAGTACATCATTACTATACCACCACCCCACCACTACTACTAGTACATCACTAGTATACCAACACCCCATCACTACTACTAGTACATCATTACTATACCACCACCCCACCACTACTACTAGTACATCACTACTATACCACCACCCCATCACTACTACTAGTACATCATTACTATACCACCACCCCACCACCACTACTAGTACATCACTACTATACCACCACCCCATCACTACTACTAGTACATCATTACTATACCACCACCCAGAGGTGGGACAAAGTCATTGTTATGCAAGTCACAAGTAAGTCTCAAGTCTTTGCCTCGAGTCCCGAGTCAAGAGTCAAAGATGAAAGTCCCGAAGTCACAAGTCAACCAACAAGTCTCAAGTCGAGTCCAAAGTCCTACCATTTTAGTTTCGAGTCATTTCAAGTCATCTTACTGACAGAATTTATACAAATCATGTATGTCTGTAAGATTTGTATTTATTTAAACCTTTTTTATACAATGACATTAATACAGTGTAAAAACTGAACATTTAATTTCACACAAAAATTGCTTGTATTTCAACAGCATATTGCACTAGAACAATGCACAGCAACTTCAGTCCTATTGCAATTGACCTTAGGGCTGGAAGATATGGAAAATTTTATATAATTACTTATGTATATATTTTCTTAATTTGCCGATACTTCTATATAATTCCGATATTGATATGAATGCCATGGAACACCCAAACGGATGTCTGTATACAATCTTCTGAAAAATACATTTGCCATGTCTTTGAGCCCCATAAAAAACTAAATAATATTTTAGAAATAAACGTACAAATAAATTAAAGTTCACCTTTTTATTTGATTTAACCTTTATACAAACAAGAAAAAGTCAAATAAGCAATTTGACTCTGAGACTGACCTTATTAATATATTTACCTTTAAACAATAACATAGGCTGATTATATTATTCTTTACACAAAACTTCCTGCATTGTTCTTATAAACATATTGAAGAGGCGTTAGACAATGAAGAGGTGAGTTCATGAGTTTGCTACGTGACCGTGATTTAAGAGACACGACAGAGAAGTTTTATGAACGCGCATGTCGCAACATGCCTCGGAGAATGAGAGTGCCAGTGCGCATGTCCATCATGACGCATGGGCCAGTCAACGCGGAAGATCCAAGCTTCCTATGTTGGCTTTATGCGCTTTGAGCCTCTCATTCTCCGGCACATTTAGCATCACGCTGAAACCTGAAGTTTATCAATAGATCTCAGAAAGCTGAACCACTTCCCTACCACTGAATTAGTCTTTCCCCTCTCATATCAACTGTCTGCTTTCTCCCTCACTTATGGAAGCTGTTCAGTCACGCTTGAATTGCGGTCAAAGGCGCCATTTTGTAGCTTAAACTTGCCGTGTTGGAGATCAGCAAAATATTGAAATATCGAAATGTAAGTTTAGAAATCATATCACCGTATTGATTTTTTTTTACCGCGATATATATTGATATTGAATTATTGTCCAGCCCTAACCTCATATTGCAAAACAGTTTAACTTTCAAATAGACATGGGTCCTTTTAGCCTGAACTTTTTTAAACATGTCATTAATAAAATCCTCACTCTTCAAAATGATCATTTCTGGAAAAAATGGACCAACCTGATAATATAATTGGAATGACCTATAGAGGCGTGGTGCGTGTGGGAGCGTGCGCAGCCTGGGGTCTGTAATCTTCGACCGCACATGTTTTGCAAATTGCAACTCTTTTTGTCGACTGACCTCGCTATTTTTATAGCCAAACAAAACTATATCTGTATCATTTTGCCAACTGGCGTTGTTGCTTGTGCTTCATTGGTTGTCTTGCAAATGTGCCTGCTTGGATGCTGTCTAATCAAAACAACGGGGACTACAGTGATTGGATGTCCAATCAAAACAACGTGATTGGATGTCGTATCAAACAACGGACTACAGTGATTGGATGTCGTATCAAAACAACGTGGACTACAGCATTGGATGTCCAATCAAAACAACTTGGGACTACAGTGATTGGATGTCCAATCAAACAACGACCATACAGGATGGATGTCCAATCAAAACAAACGGGACTGCTGTGGATTGGATGTCGTCAAACAACGTGGGGACTACAGTGATTGGATGTCGAATCAAAACAACGTGGGACTACAGCATTGGATGTCGCAGGCAGCGCGCGTGCTCTGCATGCATTTTTTTCAAATGTGATAAACTGAGAGCGCGTTGCAGTGAACATTTTCTTTCCCAGTTTTCATGGGAAGTAGCAAGTCTTCCTGAGTCAAAAGGCGAAGTCCATGAAGTCACGAGTCATTGATGTTCAAGTCCAAGTCGAAAGGTAAGTCTTTGTACATTTTGTCGAGTTGAGTCTGAAGTCATCAAATTCATGACTGAGTCTGACCGAGTCCAAGTCACATGACTCGGAGTCCACACCTCTGCCACCACCCCATCACTACTACTAGTACATCACTAATATACCACCACCCCACCACTACTACTAGTACATCACTAGTATACCACCACCCCAACACTACTACAACTAATACATCACTACTATACCACCACCACTACTATTAGAACATCACTACTATACCACCACCCCAACACTACTACAACTAATACATCACTACTATACCACCACCCCAACACCCTACAATGAATACACCACTACTATTAGAACATCACTACTATACCAACACTCCACCACCACTACAAGTATATCACTACTATACCAACACTCCACCACTACTACTACTAGTACATCACGACTACACCACCACCACCCCACCACCACTACAACTAATACATCACTACTATACCACCACCCCACTACTAGTACATCACTACTATACCACCACCCCAACACTACTACAATGAATACACCACTACTATACCACCACCACTACTACTGGTAAATCACTACTATACCACCACCCCACCACCACTACTACTAGTACATCACTCTATACCACTACTACTACTACTACTACTAGTAAATCACTACTCTACCACCACCAACCCACCACCACTACAACAAATACATAACTACTATACCACCACCCCACCACTACTACTACAAGTACATCACTACTTTACCACCACCCCACCACCACTACAACAACTAATACATCACTACTATACCACCACCCCACCACCACTACTACTAGTACTACTACATCACTACTATACCACCACTACTACTAATACATCACTACTATACCACCACTACTACTAGTACTACTACATCACTACTATACCACCACCCCACCACTACTACTACTACATCACTACTATACCACCACCCCACCACCACTACTACTAGTACATCACTAATATACCACCACCCCACCACCACTACTACTACTACTACTCAACACTACTATACCACCACTACTACTACATCACTACTATACCACACTACTACTACATCACTACTATACCACCACCCCACCACCACTACTACTATATTACATCACTACTGTGAGTAACCCCAAACAGAGAAACAAAAGTAGATGTAACAGTCGGCAGTGAGGGTGACACCCTATCACTCCCCACTGTGTCGCACCTTGTTTTTTCCTGGAAACAACATTCCTACATTCTGATGTCAACACGCCTTCAGTCTACAGGGAGGATGTCAGTTTTCAGTGCAACATCCCAGCAGACAGTATAATGAAACATTTGATAAAAAGCCAAAACCTTCCATTTTCCTTTCATTGCCTCGCTGCCATATATTTCCGTTTCCCCAACCTCTTCACTGTGGTACCATTAGGGACTTTGATTCCTTCTCTGGGAGATAGATGGGAGTAAGATAAGAGGGGGAGTGAGAACAGAGATTGAGGGGGAGATGAGAGATGGGAGGGGGAGAAGAAAGGATATAGAGGAGACGCGGGGGAGAGGTAATGCATAAACACCTTGCTGTGCTCCAGATAACGGCTTATGCGTTTAAACATCTGAAACCTCTGGAAGTCTCTGGAAGGCACACATAGAGGAACATGGACTTCAAAGCTTGGTCAACTGAGAGAGTTGGTAGAGAGGGACAGCAAGAGAGAGAAAAATCGTGGAAGTATTTTGCCGATCGCCAAAATTAGCATCCTCTCCTCGCCTCTGATTCTTCACAAAACGAACGTAATGAGTATTCTGAAGTTGAACATCTGTAAATGAGCCGAGAAGCATTGCTCCATTGCTTTCCTCTGTCTATTGTGGCTTGTCTCTCTACATGCACGTCATATAACTTTTTGCCTTTTTTGTCAAACTTACTTTGTTGAACTATGCAAAGAAACCAAAAATCCTAAACGAGAGAATAGGATCATGAGTTGTAGAATGGGAGAAGATACTTGGCTCAGCATGTTCACTAAAAAGTTCCTTAGTAAAAGCAAAACTGGCATGAAAGTGCAGCTGTTCTGGAACCTACAAAAACATTTTATGATGTTCTAGGTTCCCCTGGTTATTTTGTCGCCGTGGTTCTGAGACTAGCTTTAAGTGTTTGTACTAATCCAGTTCTGGGAGAGCCAGCTACCCCGGGCCAAGATATAAAGTGAAACGGGCATAAAGCCCCTTAGCCCTGGTCAAAGATACAAAGTGAATGCACCTAATGTACTGAAGTATTAAATCTGCTTGTATCCAAGTCATAATGTGTATCCTCACGTGATCAGCAATGCTCTGCAGCCAAGCAATAAGATCCGTCACTTTCCTTGAGCTTCTAGATAGGCAGCATGGATACTCAAGCAGGCCTCGTAGTTGATGCTTAATTCATTAATATCTCTGATGATGAGCCTTCGGAAGCCTGGATGGGAACAGAAGTGAAGGCTGGGCAGGAATGCTATCCGCCTTAAAGACTTGAGCAGAAAGTGGTCTTCCTTAAAGTCCTGCCTGGAGGCAAATCGCTGCTTTTTCACATGTTGTGGACCCACTTCCGCTAACAGGCACGCCATGAGATAAGTGGTGGTTTACTCACAATGAGATGGGGTAAACTTGGAATGGTGATGAGGGAGTGAAGATGAGATTAAAATGCCACTGTTTGTAATATCCTCTCAGTATTTGATGTTTGAATAAGACAGACATTATGAAACTGCAGAAATGTACCAGTTCCATCCTCTTGATCACTGATTGTACTGATTTAGAAGAATTATGAGTCTGGGGTCAGGCACGCCTTGATGTGGCAGATGTAGGGTGATGATTTTTACTTAGATAATTGCATTCCGTGCTGGGAGTTTTGTATCATGTAATTGGTTTGTGTTGCCAAGCTGTTAAAAAGACGCTTTCAATAAGGATGCCTCAAGGAGAAACGGGAAACGGAACGAACAGAATAGAATAACAGAGATCAATGCTTGAATGATGGAGACAAAATTTTAACTCACGTTATCAACTCAGGGCACACAGGCTTCAACAGAATGTTGTTCTCCATTGCACATAACTGATTAATTGAGGCTTTGATTGGCTGGGAAGTCCACACACCTTCATTGAGGCTTTTTTGATTGGCTGTGAAGTCCACACCTGGTCAGAATTAGACTCATTGCAAAGGAAGAACAGGAAGCTGATACTTTTCCGCTCCTGGAATATATATATATATATATGTCTGATGCTTCACAGAGATGCCTGCTCTATGTCCTCCATCTTTCTTCTTTCCTCTGGCGGTTGTGAAATTTATAGCCAGTGAAGATGTGGCAGTCCTAAATGTCTGATGCGGGGTCATTGACCTGGAAGAGGTCACAGGGAGGTCACGAAGGGCAGTGACACAGCTTGTGAATGAGGTGACACACACAGCCCGTGACTCTGAAATGAAGCAGAGAACATAAAAGCAGGTGACATTAACAGCTGCGTCTCACTGACAAAACTGTTTGTGTGTGTATGTGTGTGTGTGTGTGTGTGTCTGTGTGTGTAGGCGGGTGGACAGGGAATAACAAAGGCATGACTCTGAAGCAGGAACACGGCAGTTTGAGACAAATCTGTCTGTTTGTCATACAGGTCACTGCATCTGATTCCTGAACCCAAAATAGAGTTCAGAGAGAGAAATGACAACCAACTGTTGTAGCCGTTGATAGATTTATTTGACAATCGCTAACTGCAGGCTGTCTCCCATCAGCAGAACAGTGTGTGCATTTTGACATGCGTGTGAGTGCGTGTGACAGGAAGGTGTTTTGCTCCTATGCTCAGGGACACCTTATTATCCCAGGCCGTGTCTCTGGGTGTACAGGAGCTTTTGGCGCCATAGGCCTGTCCTGAGACGTCTAGCCAAATCCTGTCACACATACATACACACACACACACACACACACAAACAAACACACCCAGATACACAAAACACACCACCCGAATCTGTTACACTTGAATCATATTTACATCGCATGCTCCCCTGTGCCTTTTAACAATCAAACATACTGCAATGCATTTTGTTACTGCCTGTGATTCAATTAAATAAGCAGATAACCGCTGTAACCTAATTATGAAATGTACATATCTATAGTTGTTAGGAAACTCTCAAGAGGATGGAGAAAGGAAACAAGCTGCAATTATAATATGCCTTTCCCCACATATACACACCAACTCTCACATGGTGCCGCAGATCCAGTGTTGCCAGGCAACAGCTTATCGATGGTCCAGTGAGCTTTGGCCCAATACCAACTGTCACTACATCTCCTCCATCCTCCCATCTATATCTTTCTGTAACAAATTATGTGCAAATACGCTTTGAAAATGTCAGTGTAACTGTTACTGCCCACAAATCACAATCACAAGGCGTTCTTTGATCTATGGCCTTATTTGCATATCCTTGCCGAATATGGCTCAACGCTCTTAATAAGTCTTTAAAACGCAGTGAGAACTAGATAAAACTAAAAAGTAATATGCAATTAGGGTGCAGTGCCAGACAGAATAATGAAATAGGTCTTGCATAATCCACATGCTAAACGTAAGCAGGTTATCACGTGAACTGTGCTAGCAACAGTTAACGAAGCACAATGCAAAAACCATACAATTTACATCATTGGCCGTGTTAGTTTAAGAGAAGTAAAATTGGAACTTCCAGCTTCACACTTTAATCACTTCCACTCTTAATTTGCGCTACAATACAGCAACGTAACTTCACTTCAGACGACCGTTCACAGGTGCGCTGCCTCTGTGGTAATGCGTGGCAACTACTTATTAGAATAACCTGGCCAAATAGCACACAAATATTGGTTCCATGGCTAAAATACCAAACAGTAAAATAAACGTATTCTTTATGAAACAAAACAAATACTCAATAATCTTATAAAAAGGTAAATCATTCTTATTATATTATTATATAGAGGAGTTTGTGGTTCAGTGGTAGAGTGCTGCTTTGTATGTATGAGGTTGTGTTCTCTATTGGCCTACCTGAAAATAAAATTAATTTTAAAAATGATATTAACTAAGCTATTAACTTAACCAATCTGACTGTGATGGCAGCTACAGTAACTCTGTTTACATCCTGCGTTTTCTGTGTGTTGTTGATTTATTTCAGTGAAAAATCTAACTGAACCAGTTTTTTTCTTTGACGACTTAATCAAATTTGTATTTTGACTTATATACACATGTTTTATTTCCTTTGTGAGTTTGTGTAAGTGCATATATGTGTGTGTCTTGGATGTGTGTGTACACGTAGCATTATTTAATTTCACTGGATATATTTGCATATGATTACTGCTCCTCTCAATAGAAGGTACTGAGCATGTACATAAATCATTGGATGAAAGTCGAGGCATTTAAACGTATTTATTGGAATGCATATTATGTATCAAAATAACCTAACTGTCACTTTGAGGGTTAAGTAGGACACAGACGCAGAAGTGGTATGGAATATCACAGTCTTAATGAGAACTTAAAACAAAACAGCCAACGCCTTGTCACCACTATTCACTATGGATGCAAAATAGCCACCTGGTAGGCTCCCCACCAAAGGCAACGCAGGGGCAGCTGCCTCTAATTGGGGACAACACAAACACAGAGAGATGCCCAGAGACAACACAAACACAGAGATGCCTATAGGACAACACAAACACAGACATGTCTAGAGGACAACACAAAACACAGAGATGCCTAGGAGGACAACACAAACACAGAGATGCCTATAGGACAACACAAACACAGACATGTCTAGAGGACAACACAAACACAGAGATGCCCAGAGAGGACAACACAGAGATGCCTATAGGACAACACAAACACAGACATGTCTAGAGGACAACACAAACACAGAGATGCCTAGGAGGACAACACAAACACAGATGCCTAGGAGCAGTGTTTTTCAAAAGGAGGCCGGGCAGTATTTGTGGGAGAGTGCCACACGGCAGCGGTTAGAATGCCCATCACGATACTTCCTTCTCCCTAGTGCAAAAATATCTAAGCTAAATCTTGGAATAAATATTTCCCTGATATTTTAGAGCATTTTATTTAGTGTGATGAATGGCAGAACTATCTGATACCACTGTAAGGTCTGTGATGTGGGTTATCACCTTTGAAAATGGGGGATGAAAGGTTAAGTATGTCAGTGTTAGGGTAAGTGTCAGAATGTGAATAGTTAGTTTTAAGATTCAGCATATAGTCTTACTAAATGACCTATGTAAAGAGAACATACTGTTAAACAGCGCCTTGACTAGATACCGGCTAAAGACAGAGAATAAACATGCACGCAATCAATCGTTTATTGGTACAGGTGCAGCTTAAATAGAACATCGTTGGCTTGGCATGGACATGACAAACACACATGAGAGGAATCCACAATGATTGGGACTCATTAACCAATCAATCAATTAACACATACCAATGTAGGAGGACATAGTTGGGCTGAGGTGACAGTAGAAGTGCACATATCCTTGTTTTCTAACACTGATTATAATAGTGTTTTGTTGTGTTAGTTACATAACCAATGAGAAATGACACTCCATGTGATGTCACACCACCAGGCATTTGTGTTCATTAACTTCAAATAAATGGTAGGTTTTCCAGGGCTCATATATGTCGTCTGCTGACTTCCTCCTCTCACTTCAAACTAAAGTCTGATCAAACGTTGGCGTAGAGTGCAGACATTTGTCTTCATATTGGCAGGTTTAGCCAAGTAGTCAAGTTGTATGTTGTGCAGGCTTGTATAATGTAATTATATGCATTCTCCACACTCTCGTCCTCACAAAGATGTACTGAGGAGAATGGCATGTAAAAACTTATCCACCTTTAGACTGATCACCTGCATACACCTCATTAAATCTATATTCAGACACTTGACAGCTAAGTGCCAGGCCTTTCCTCTGTGCTAGAGTCAATAAATTAAAAGGGAAGCAGAACATCTGGAAGTCACCTCCAGATTTATTGCACACTTCAAAGGATGACTCCGCTCTCATCCTCTCTCTTTAAGCCAAATGAACAATATTTATGCTTAGAATTATGGTAAAACTGTATTATGTTGTACTGAAACATTTGCAGGATATGGAGTGAATCCAATTGAACATCTGTGGGGTGATCTGTGAGGGCTGTGCACAGATGTCTCGCGATCTGACGAATTTGAAGTGCTTTTGCCGAAAGTGGGCAAAGCCAAGTCAAGCTAATAGTCATGCTAATAGACTCAACCCCAAAAAGACTGAGTTGTGTAATAAAATCATATGATGCTTCAACAAAATATTAGTATAAGAGGTGTGCACACTTATACATGAGTTACTGTAATGTTTTTATTTTGTATTTTCCCACCTCCAAGATTTCAGATTGTTTTCAATTGAATTGTTCACATTATAGGTCATTCCGAGTTCGCACTTACATGCCAATTAAGGGATATAGGTTTAATGCGTATTTGGCGTGCTGTCCGGAGGAGGTTCCGGGCTCGGAATCCGGCCCGGGGCTCCGGAGCTCGGAATTTGGCCCGAACCCAGTACCCCCGTTGAAGTGGTTAGGACTAGAATTTGAGGCGGAGAAGGGGTGGTGGGGGGGAAGCTGCGAGGCTGTCAGGCGGAGGGCGAGAGTAAGACTGCTGAGTCTATATGCCCTCTAGCTGTTAATTGCTGAGGGCTTCAACCTGTAATTAATTAGCTGGAAGTCCTCCTCCCGAACCTTGTTAGTAAACCTCATTTCACGAGTTCGCACTTACATGCCAATTAAGGGATATAGGTTTAATGCGTATTTGGCGTGCTGTCCGGAGGAGGTTCCCAGGCTCGGAATCCGGCCCGGGGCTCCGGAGCTCGGAATTTAGCCGAACCAGAGTACCCCCTAACATGGGAGCCGAGGACAGCCGCTGGATTATAAACCCCCAGAGAGCCGAGCTTGGCGGACTGGCATCGCGAGAGGGTCAGATTTTTTTTTATATATATTTTTTATAAATGTTTTTTTTTTTTTTGTGTGGCAGACCTGTGAAGCCGTTCTTGCAGCCCTGGACTAGGCGGGCCCTGCTGGCCTGTGGACGTGGGCGTTTGAGCATTTGTTGTGGGACTGAGGCCCGCTTGGTGTTCCTATTCCGACAGCTGAGAGACCAATGCTCGCTGGGCCAGGCAGGGGAAACGTGGGAGCTTTTGCTATGGGACCAATGCCCGTTTGGTATAGATTTAGCCCCCGACCGCTGTGAGACCAATGCTCGCTGGACGGAAAGG
>JAHKKI010000151.1:0-14785 GCA_029465975.1 Dallia pectoralis | reverse complement strand
TATCAGAGCGCGCTGCCTCCTCCCCCACCCCTTCCAGAATGTTCTACTAGTTTAGCCAATCAACAACCAGAAAATGCTGCTTCACTGTCTATCATTTCAAAAGATTCAGACATGGTCGTATACTTGAATTTACTAATCAGAGTTTTACTCATACAGTTTAAACAATTTAGCATCATGAGAATCCTAAGAACCAGGCGGACATTTTGATGTATAACATGTATCTGTAATCCTGAAATGTAGGCGCCATCACAATTTCATAAAAACGAACAAAAAACACCAAAAACGCTTCAAATTAGGAGTGGAGAAAAATCACTGTTTCTATGGATGTCTATGGGGAGGCGCAAGTTGGAAACAAAAGGATATAACGAAATAAATATATATGTTACAGCTTATATTTGAACATTTTGAGTGACAGCACAAATAGATGAACGTTTTGATATGCCATTTGTGTGTGCGGGTTGAAACTCAGGCAGCAGGAGCAGTTTACAAAACGTTCTCTTTCTTACATTTTCTGCTGAATGGGCTCTCACACTCTAGTTTTGAAGATCCGTCAATGTATTTCATCGGGGATTAATTAGCGACATTATCGTTAATATTTCGTAAACCACATAACGAAACCTTCTAAAAACAATGCCAACTAAATAGAGTTCGGGACGTACGTTTTGACACTCTTTTTTGTCCATCTAGTGCAAAAACTGTGGGAGGAGTAGGGGTGACAAAGTGATATAATAATACAATAATATATATGTGAGACATAATATGTGTCCTTGACCATAGTCAAGCACACAGCCATAAGGTATATGTAGATTACAATATGTGTCCTTGACTATAGTCACACACATAATAATAATAATATATGTGAGATTATAATATGTGTCCTTGACCATAGTCAAGCACACATAATAAAAATACCTTTACCAAACATAAAAACAGAATTCACAATCAATTGAAATAATCTACTGTCAGTACAGTAATTATCAATATTCAACACATCATTTTCATTATGGGCTTCTAGTCCTCTACCTAGTGTGTGAGGAGCTAATCATTTGGGTCTATTAGAAAAACATCAGTAAATATGCTTGGAAGGCACTCAAATATGGCACTCTTGATCATCAGAAATGAGGATTTCAATCATGGTGAGTGTATAAATGTTCCTTTTCCATCTTCTCAGCCCTGGTAGGCTCTTTCAACATATTTAATGTGTGTGTCCAAACAGTGGCCAATTTTTAATTGTCCAGAGATGCACAATTTGTGTGTTCAATGTTCTTGTTTTCCCTTTGTACAACTCAAACCGACGCTCAAGATGATTTCTGAAATCTGCAACATGTTCACCTTTTTTACTTTACAGTCCATAACTTCCTTGAAAAGTGTACAAAAACATTCACACAATTTAGTAATTGCCTTCTTTGTGGTCTGGATGACACGTTTTCCTTGGTTCTGGTTTGACCTTTCTGTGGTCTGTACCTAAAGTCATTCAGTTAGCTTCTGATATATGTGTGTGTGTGTGTGTGTGCGTGGGGGCTCAGATGCTCTGCTCCAGTTGTTCATGGTCCAACCTGTTGATTTTTTAATGCGACACAACCCTGCAAACAGTTATTGCATTCCATGTGTCAGTTAACATCTTTAACAATAGAATTACATTGTGTTTACTGCTCAGATTTAATTTTGCTAAGCCAAATACATTTGTAATAGCTATTCTCCTCAACCATTCAAATGTTTAGGCATTCTATCAAATTAAACACTTCAATTGCCTGAAATCCAAATTTAACAAATGCTATATTCTTGAATATGTTTATTACGTGCACATTTTCCCTCTTGGTTTTCTCCTTCAGTTCATCAACAATGGAGAAAACAACCAACTTCTTAAATTTATCCAAGAGTAAAACACGTGACTAAAACATGGTTTATTACCAGCCATCTGTTAGCTCTGGGCTGAGCCAACTCACAATCACACAGTAAACCAGCCCCCTTCTAAATAACAACTTGGGTGTGCCCTCTTTTGATCCAGAGAAGCAACCCAGGAGGGTCAGAGAAAAGTTCATAAACACCCCTAAATTAACAGAAACCATCTCTAGACAGGAGATAAAGAGTTACAATTAACTTTCTGCCCTTTTAACAATCAAGAACTCAGAATGTCTTAAACATGTTACTCAAAATAGCCAAAAGCCAATAATAAAAAAAATAAAAGGGTGTATCAGAAATACACTTAACCCACATGGTCATTCATTATATCATCATGCCAACATTTAGAGGAACAAATCCAAAATGTCCTTATTCAACTTCACAAACGAATAACCATAGCATATAACTAGAATATAATCTCCCTATAACCTAGAATGTAGTCCTCCTACAAAACAAAACAAAATGGAACATATAGTGTTCCAGGTAAAACATGCAGAGTTATAATCGAAATACTCTTAATTATGTCATTAGCGCAAATGTTACATAAGGCCTAAGAAAACAATACAATAAAATAGGAATTCCTCGTGCACAGGAAAACCTGAAAATAAATGTGTCGACAAAACTTTGGCCTGGGACCCTGTCCCAACTTCATGAAGCTTTACCCCAGATCATGCATGAATCACACCTAGGTATTTTAATATGATATTTGCGTACGCGTATGCAATGAACCTGACAGCGAAAAATAAGACCTCTCAGTAACAATGAGCTGATCTCACTGAGATATTAACCTGACAGAGCTATGCAGTCTTCTCTAGTTGTAACCGGTAGTGTATTTTCTACTAACATAATATCAGGATGACATAGGTTACAATGAGATATCAACCATCATGGGTCCAGTCACGCCCTCCGAGCTGCACGGACTCGACAAACACCGCCATCAGGTGATACGTAATGTACGCTACCCTAAGCTAAACACCTAACTTTGCCCAAGCATAGTGCCAAGACACCCGTACTCCTCCCCAGTGGAATGAAAATCTCACACAACCATACGTCTGCATAGCAACTCAACACTCAGCACTAAACATCCGAACAAATTACTTTAACTTTAGATACTATCATAATTGATTAATTACAGGATAACATAATGGTTTGATCCTACCGCTTGATGTTTTCTCGCCCGTCCCTCTTGACTGTCAAGTACTCCTCTGGTTCGTGCCAGCCAGGGGTCCCTGGTGGACGCCCTTAGTTGGCTCGTCTGGGTTGTTGTGCCATCACCGTCTCCCACACTGTCTCTGTTCCCATGGTAATAGTCTCTAGTGTCCGGTACAGTGCAGTCACGAGCCCAGTGTCCAAAAGCACCACAGTTGAAATAATAGCCATCAGAGTTGGGACTTTGGCTGGAGTTATCATCACCCTGGTGTCTGCATTGTCCTCTCCTGCTTGCTCTCCGTCTCTGTCTCCGTCTCCGTCTCCCTCCTGAGTAGCCTCTGCTGTAGAAGTCCAGTTGGGCCATCTGAATTTGCGTTTCACGCTCCCGTCTTTCTTCGGTCTGTTTGTACAGCTGGTCCTCGTGAGACTCTTTCAGCGTGCTTAAATACGCCAGACGGTTTCCATGCGACCTCATCCAGGCTCCACACAGTGGTTTTGAATGTGCTTCCTAATGTCTGGTAGAAGGCCTGCAACTAACCTCATTTTACACTGTTGCTCCCAGGCCGACTCTTCATCACCGGGCCCGGTCTCTTTCCCATTCCGCTGTGTAATTCAAAAAGCTTTTTTCTGAGTCTATTCCTGTAGTCTGGAAACTTTCTCGCCCAGTGTCTGTTTACAATCAGCGATCTTTTCCCAGTTCATTCGCTTAGGAAAAGCAGCGATAAGTCCAGTGCTCAGCTGTTCCACAGCACTCCGGTAGTCAGAGTGCACATCCCAATTGAACATAATGTTTCTCCTCGCTTAGGCCAGTTTCTTTTCACTCTCCCCATTTTAGTTGCAAGGCCTTCATCAAAGTCGTTTCCAATCTCCACAGAGGTCGGTCTATATTGATTCACGATATGTAGGAAACACACGGACAAATTCCTCTCCACCTTCTGTTTCTGGGTCAGGTAGTGTAGAAGCCACGTCTCTCAGGTCGGCGGGTGACCACGGTATGTAGATCTAGCAGGTCGCTGGGTTATCCGTGTCTCCTCCACCAGCTGGGTTGGCTACCTCCACCATAGGGAATTGCCCGGCATCAATGCTGTGTTGTTCTCTGGGACAGGCCGCAGTGGTACTCTGGGTTCTCTCAGCGGCGGGGTGAACTGTCGAGGCCGAATACGGATGGGTAGAGTCCTCCTCCGCGAATGTTTTCCATCAGGTCCGATGCTGTTGGCATAGTTGGTACCGCTTGGGGCTGTTGTGGTAACGCCCGGCACAGGGTGGGGGGTCGGTCAGCAGGAGGACAGGCAGCATCAACCTGGTTGGGACAAGCTAGAACACACCGATTAACAAGCCCCGTGCTACACCGCTTAGCCCGTATATCAGTCTGCTCTCCACTTATTATATGCCTTCCAATCAACTTTCTGCCGATTACCCCATGAAACCTTAATTTACCCTGTTCAAAATCCTCCAACTTGTTCTTTCAACAGCAGTATCTGTCTCTGACTAAAACTGCCAAGTGAGCAGGAAATCCCAATAACTCCTACAGGTCTAATTGTTCGCATGTCTAGTCTCCGTGATTTATCTGTCATTATTTTAGCCGGTCCAACAACGCAACGTTCAGTATCCACCGAAGGTTTACCAATACATGTAATTACCCATGTTGTTATCGATATTTAAGACGCAAATCTAATTTTAGCATATAATGAAGTGTCCTATATGTGTTAATGAACCTGCCGTCTTTTTAAGTGAGATATCCTGAATAACCATCTGTCTCACCGCACCCAGATAACTCTATATTGAACAGCATTTTATTCCTACTGTACACAGGTATTAACACTTCATACAGGTAATATTTCTCCAGTCTGGCACTCTCCACTCACCCATTTGTTGAGGAGGATTGGAGCTGCAGAAATTAATAATTCCTGACGTGCACGTTTTACCAGACCAAAATCAACAAATACCCGATTAGAAGTACTGTCTTTCCATTTCTAAGAGAACTTTAAAATATTACAATAACTCATTAATTGTCAAAATTAACGAGCCTATTTTGTTAATTTATCAAAACCGTTGTCAACCTGTCGTCCAACATTGTCCCAATTCAGCATTTTTAGGTCCTTGAGTTTCAAAATTCTGTATAGTATCACTTATCTCCAAAGACAGTCCTGGACTATTTTTTTTAAAAATTAAAAATTATATCGCTCTTAGGATATGTGAGTCTGTTTTGGAAAAAATACGGATTACTTTGTTAAGAATCTCGGACGATGCCCCCAAGTGCCTGGAAAATTTTAGACTTTAATCGCTCTATTTGAACTTAAAGTAAGACGCACGAGAGTATGATTCAGTTGACACTTTTAACTTGTTTAATTGCAAGTAAGAAACCATTTCTCAAATACAGGTTTAAGCTTTGCATTGATCAGATCAATCCCTATAGCATAAGAACGTTTGCAAATTCCTTTGAGTGAAGTGGTGACGACGAGAAGAGAATCCATGAGCACGCCCCTAGTGGGGGAAAAAGCTTACAGCACCTGGTATTCCCAGGTGGTCTCCCATCCAAGTACTAACCAGGCCCGACCCTGCTTAACTTCCAAGATCGGGGGTATTCAGGCTGGTATGGCCGTAAGCGACAGAATATCTGTCGGTGTCCGTTATAAAGAGTGCAATTTGGACACAAGCAAGACAGGGAGGAGCAAAGGATTTGCAAGCCAATCACACTGAGAATAAGAATGTCAAATAAAAGACATCAATGACAGACAATTGAACAGCAACAATAGCAGACAACATCCGTAACTGTATGTTTCCCATGCCAATGAAGCCCATTGATACGAATCAATCAGAGCAGCTGAACAAGCTATGAGCTAAATACAAGTCGTTATCATTGAACAGAGAATCAGGGGAGAGCGCAAACGCAGTCCCCCACTACCAGAAATAATGCAATCGAGATTTCCACACTTGGGAAATTCGCAAAGGTCAGCACAGCCGAGAGTGCAATGGCTGAGCCTCGCCTTGGGTGAACGTTTTTTCAAACGTTTTATTGATTTCGGTACAATCATATACATAGACAATTCATGAACACAATTTTACATATGTTACCATTCATCATTACATGTACTGTCAGAGACCCTTTGTCAAAAACTATCAAGTACATTTTCTATATAAACAAGTTTTTAAACAATTCTGTTTTTGGTATCTTCCATTCTTTCTTTTTTCCCTCCATATTTAAATTTAAGTCATCCTTCAAGAAATAATCTCTAAGGGAATTACAAGTTGCACTTAAAACCATTTCATGCGGGACAGAATATTTCTTAAAAGCCAGCACATTTCTTGCTTTCCACAACCCCTCTTTATGCTGTTTACAATTGCCCACCATCTATTGAAATTATCTGGTGTTTTACAACTCAAAAGCCAAATGCGATGTCTTCGTAACATTTAGGAGCTTTTACAATATCTTGTAACCAATCCGAAACCAGTAACCACACTTTTTAGCAAACACACAATCCCAAAACAAATGCTTAACAGTTTCATCACCCCACAACAAGGCCTTGGACATTTGGCACTGCGTGTACAGCGCCTTCTTTTAAGGAAGTGTCTTGTGGGCAAACATTGATGTACAGATTGCCAAGCTAGGTCTTTGTGCTTGTTTAACAAATATGGATTATTTACATTTTTCCAGACTAGTCTGCATTGCATTTCGGTAAGGATGCCTACAGGGGTCAGCTTTTCTACTTTTCGAGCTAAAAACCTTTCCACTGAGGTTCTTGTAACACTACTTGTCAAGACATCTTGTATACCTTCCTCACAAAGAAACCGATTTACTTCACTGTATATTTTAGGGCAACTTTCTGCATATGGTGTACATAATAGTGGTCTTTTCCCACAGGCGTTCAAGACCTTACGCCCCACCCAAAATTGGGCAAAATGTGACCAAGAAGGTATGCTACCTTGGCCAAGGCAAGCCTTTAGGATCGGTGACAAGAACATTGCTTTTAGTTTGGCTTCTATTTCAGGCACAGCTTTTCCCCCGTTAACACTGGTGCGGTACATAGTTTCCCTTTTCAATTTTTCCTGTTGCCCTCCCCATATGAACTGAAACATAGTTTTCCGCAAAACCAACATGAACCTATGGGGTATGGGGAAGGTGGTTGCCAAGTACGTGATCGAAGGAAGAAGCTCTGCTTTTACAACCAAAACTTTCCCTGTCAGGGTGAGGTCTCTATCTCCCCATTGCATTAACTTCCATTTAATCTTGTTCATTCTTGCTTCCCAATTACTAATTTCCATGTCCTTCCCCATTTGGAGTCCTAACACTTTGATCCTGTCCTCCTTTTCTTTCAAACCCCAGTCTTGAATTGATTCTTTCCAATTAAGATAAAGGACCTCACTTTTGCCTTTATTTACCTTAGTTCCTGCTGCTGTTGAAAACATATCACATATTATTAATGTTTCTCTGACTGACCTTTTGTCTGAGAGAAGGAGGGAAAGGTCATCCATATATAATGACAACTTTGCCTCTTTACCGTGACTACCTGGGATTGTGATGCCTCTAATCTTAGGATTTTGTCTCAGTGCGCAAGCTAAGGGTTCAATGGCCAAAACAAACAATAAAGGCGAGAGGGGGCACCCCTGATGGACCCCTGAGCTGACATTAAATGAAGGTGTAGCTGTCCCGTTCACCATAACTTTACTTTTGCACCCCGCATAGAGTAATTGAAACCAGGACCTAAAGTTTGGGCCAAAGTTAAAACGAGTGAGTACGGCTTTTAGGTAACGGTGATTAATACTATCGAAGGCCTTTTCTAAATCCAGCCCCAACACACACAAGGGAAGGTTGCGGTCTTGACAGTAAAAATAGGTATCCCTGATCATGGCAAGATTATCACTCATAGCGCGGCCGGGAATTCCACAAGTCTGGTCAATCCCTATTATTTTGTTTGCTATGGGCTGAATCCGAAAAAAAAAAGAGCCTTTGATAATATTTTTGCATCTAGCCCAAGCAGTGTCAGAGGTCTCCAATTTTTAAATCTTTTTCTCCCCTTTTTTATACAGCAGAGAGATAGAGCCTTCTTGCAGGGATGGGGGGAGGTTACCCTTGACAAAACTTTCTTGATACATTTCCAGCAGGGGCACTTTAAGGTAATCCCAGAATGCCGCGTAAAACTCCTTTGGTAGGCCGTCTAAGCCTGGGGTCTTATTGTTCTGCATACTGAGCATTGCATGTGTTATTTCGTTGACAGTTAGATCTTCCTCTAGGCACTCTCTATCCCCTTTATCTAAAGTTTTTTCTATTTTTGAAAGAAAAAAAAAACATACTGTCCTCTGAAATTCCCTTTGTTGGTAAAGCTCTGCATAAAATCTCTGAACAGTGGTTGATATTTTTGACATCACACACTTCAGTACCAGCGTCGTCTAACACAGAATCCATGCAATGTTTTGACTTAGATATTTTTTGAAAAAATAACGAGTACATTTTTCATTTTCCTCCAAATGTTGAACCCGACTTTGTGTTAAAAAAGCCTTACTTTTTTCAGAGGACAACCTCATGATATCCTTTTTTAACCGTGCAATATCTTCCCATACATTAAAACCCAGACTAGACAACAGATAATATCGTTGTAGTTTACCTTGGAGCCTTTTGGGGAGGGCACGTCTCTTTGCGGCAGCCTTTTTACCTTCCAGCATAAAAAACTGTTTTGTTCTAGCTTTTACCTCCTCCCACCATTCTCCAATCGATTCAAACATGAATTGTAAGGTCTTCCATTGGGTAAGTTTGTCTTTATATTTGGAAACTATTTGGTGGTTTTCTAATAGGCTGACATTTAATTTCCAGGACCCCAGACTTGGTCTAAGTGATCCCTGAACTTTCAAAGTACAGCTTAACTTGGAATGGTCAGAAAAAGGTACTGGAGTTGTTTTACAGTCCTGTACCTCAATCCCAGAAGTTGCAAAAAGAAAGTCTAACCTTGAGTGTGTTTTACCATTAGTCCAAGTATAGCCTGGAGTAGCAGGATTCTTAAATCTAAACAGGTCAATTAATTTGGCGTCTTGTATAATATTTTTTAGCATGTCAGAACTTGCATCTAGCCTAACAGTTGATGTCGACATACGGTCTCCTTTTTCAACAATGCAATTAAAGTCACCTCCTAATATCACCTCCCTACCACACAAGGCCAGGGGCTGCAGGGACTGCAGTGTTAAGAGACGATCTGGTAACTCAACAGGGCAATACACATTAATGATTCTAAGCTTCATCCCATTACCCTCTATATCAACACTCAGAAGTCTTCCATCAATAACTCTTTGCACCTTCTGTATGTGAAACGACCTCCCCCTTAAAAGTATAGCTACTCCAGATGTTCTATTTTTATTATCACCAGACCAAACAGATTCACCATATGGCCATCGTTCCTGAAACAGTTTGTAATTGTCCCGATAGGGTATGTTACATTCTTGTAAAAGAAAAATGTCGCCACAGTCGCCATGAAGTAAGTCAAAAACTGACTGACATTTTGTTGGGTCATTAAGGCCTCTAGTGTTGATGGTAACAATTGAGAGAGCAGCCATGAGTAAAGAAAATTAACATGTAGGTAGTTTTGTAACCATTTTTCTAGGTTAAATCATGAGTTTTGGGCTTCTTCTTTTTCTTACTTTGTACTCTTGTGCCTCTACCCTTTTCCCTGGCATGTTTAGCATTTGTGTTGCTGATGAAAAACACTAAGACAGTCAGAGTCTAAGAAAGGGACAGATGTGGACGCCAGCCAGGTGTCCACATTAGTGTCTGAGTCAACACATTCACCTGATACATCAGACTTCTCTTGTTGGCGCTTTCGTGTCTGCATGGGAGGTAGTTCAGACGAGCTGTCATCGATGGTCTGAGGGGTATCCTCTGCGGCATCAAGTAGAGCGCTGCCCAGGTGTACGACAGCTGGGAGAATGTAAGATGCTGTTGAAGGCTGTTCTGAGGTCAGTTCTTCGATTGGTCCTTCTGGCGTGTCATCTGATGTTTGGTTTATTTCCTGTTTGACTGGTCTTAATAGTTGGGGGTCGGGCGTGGATGTCATGCACGTTGTCCCATTTCCACCTACAATGATTGGTGAGACAAAAGAGTCTACTTCTTCTGCACCTTCACTGGTTGCATTTGTTAGGCTGGGACGTTTTGGCAGTGAATCTTTAGCAGTAGATTGCAGATCTTCATCAACACCCGTTCTTGGCTCTATCTGTTGGACTGATTTATCTGGATGTCTTGACTGTTGTGGGGAGGGGTTGGGCATGTTCAGATGGCTCAGGGAACCTGTCAGAGGCATGCTGTCTTGCCCTATTTGCATATGAATGTGGGCACGTTCTGAATGTGTGATTCGTGGCTCCACACATATTACATTTCATGGGCTGGTCACAGTCTTTAGTTGTGTGCTCTGAGCTCCGGCAGTTCCTGCAGAAGGTAACTGTACATTCTGCTGCAAGGTGCCCCAGAGAACCACATTTCCTGCATTCCTTTGGCTGGCCTGCATAAAAACATGTCCTCTAACGGGTCCTAATTGGATAATTGCCGGCAGGTGTTGCAGTCTTTCGGCGTCTCTTTTCAGTCGAACAAAAAAGCGTCGAGCTCCTGTTTTAATCCCATCTTCATCTCTTAACTCCATGCCACGCAAGACAGTACAATAAAAGGAAAGCCATGTATCAATATCTTCTGTCTTAATCTTTTCAGAATACATCACAATTGTAACTGTTCTGGAGTCTCTTTCAGATAACGGTATCATAACCACATTGCACAGACGAGGGTTGTTAACTTTTCTCAGGTTAAAACGCTCTATACATGCTTCAAACTGGGTGAAAGTAGAAAAAATCACCTCAAAGTTTTTCTTCCCTGGCAAGGCAAAGACGTAGTCCAGATGGTGGGGAGAGAACCCAAGTTCCTTTTGAATAATGAGTCTGCTGAACTGCAGTCTGTCCATTTCCAAATTGGCTTGAAATTCAAACCTGACGGCATTCCGACGGGTCATGGGCAACGTCATCCTTCCGCGGATCTTCACAGAAACGTTCCTTGAGACAGCAAACAAAATCGATGTAAAGTCCAAAATTGCAAAATACCAACAGCACTTCGGGAAACTCTCACGTGCAAACCCAAGCCAAGGCGAACCGTCATGATCACGGTGTCTCCCTTGCCAGGTAAGTATGAATTGTATACGTCCGCAGAGCGGTGGCCATTTCGGTGGCCATGTTTCCGGCTGACGGTTGTGGAAATTGAAATTTGAACGTTACAATGTGAGATCTTTCGAGTGTTATAGTATTACGTCATATAGAGCCATGTGAAATTAGGACCACACATTTTGTAGCGTGCAGATGTGAGAGCAGTGGGCATTTTCCCCGTCATATAACAGTGCAGAACTGGTCGAAATATGCAAATTGACCCTCCCCTCATGTGAATGACATGAATCTGAACAGAATCCCACGCTTTTATGCCTTGTGAGCGAAATTCCTTCCTCATGCCATGTGAGAGTGTGCTATTGCATTTTGACGTGGCCGGCAGAAATGCAGAGAACCGAGCGACTCATCCATAACAGCAGCCTCTCTCTAGCACCTTTTATTGGCCCTGCATAAGAACGTTCGCAATTTCCCTTTGAGTGAAGTGGTGACGACGAGAAGAGAATCCATGAGCACGCCCTAGTGGGGGGAAAAAAAGCTTACAGCACCTGGTATTCCCAGGTGGTCTCCCATCCAAGTACTAACCAGGCCCGACCCTGCTTAACTTCCAAGATCGGGCGTATTCTTTTTTTTTTTTTTTTTTTTATTAATTTTCACAAATTCACAAATTTACAAGTACAATACAATATCTACCCAACACCAAGTTCACCCAATCAATAACTTTTTACAGACAGCATACATTCCCTTCACCAATTAAACAAAATTTCTCCCTCCTCCCTTTCATAAATTAACGTATTCCTGCTCACAAAAAACTCTTTCGCTTCCTTCCCTCCATATTTACAAGCCACCTCCACATCCCTCTTTATAACTGATCTAAACAAGTGCTGAATTTCTACCTTTTTCTTCTCAAAATGTGCATAGTTCCGTCTGTAAACGACCGCGAGTCTGGCATGACTTAAAACAAAATTAAACAAACATAAATTAAAGTTTTTCCTTTTATCAAATAAACCAAACAAAAACAGTGTCCTCCACCCTTCCTCCAAATCAAAATCAAAAGTCCAATTTTCTTTTAACAAGTTTTTTAAGAAATCAAAAAGGACACCAGTTCACCACACTCCAAGAAATAATGTAAAAAGCTCTCATGACCACTGCTACAAACATCACACACAGCACTAACATTATTATTTATTTGACTGAACACCACATTCGTATATATTCTATTATGTCTAATCATGAAATCATTGTTATCACATTCTATACTGTTATATTGAATTTTTATATTTGACCATATTTTTTTCACATCCAACTCCACAAACACTCTGCTCCACACCTTCTCCGCCGCCGGCTCCTTTCTCACATCAACAATCAACCTTTCATACACTTTCTTCACACTAATACTTTTCATCTTACATTTTTTCTCATCTTCCACCACATAAATCTCAGGCACATAATCTTCATTTGTTATCACACATTCTTTTTCAATTTCATTGGTCCATTTCACAGGTATAGCTGATTTAATTTTTTCATATATTTTTGTCACCTTCTCTCTATTTTCCATCCCATCCAATTCACACACAGCGTCATATATACAATTATCCCTTAGGAATCCTGGCACCACCTCATAAATGAGGTCCTTCACCTGTCTTATTCCCCCTTCTATAAGTTTTGGTTCATATATTGTTTTATTATTATATTTTAATTGTTCATTTAAAAACAACGGCATATTCACAAACATGTTAAGGTCTTCACATTCATACTCCACTTTTGGTAAGAACCTTCTCCACGCCTCCAACACCTCTCTATAAATCTCTGGTATTCCTACCGTCATTGATTGTTTAAACCCCATGTACCAGCCGCTCTCACCTATTCCTCCAACATCATCAATATATTTCTTTAACATTTCCTTCCACCCGTAGTTCCACCTTCCCACTTTGTATTTTTTCACAGTTTTTATTCTAACTGCTGTCCTTTTTGTTTCTAAATCCATTAAATTTAGCCCCCTTCCCACCATTTCCCCACCAAAGTTTTCTGTGCAATTTTCACCCCTTCCTTCCCACATAAAGTCCCGCACAATTGTGTTTAACTCATTCATTACCCATACTGGCATTTCAAGGACACTCATTACATACACACACACTGACAACAACAAACTGTTCACCACCACCACCTTCCCTTTTATCTTTAACTTCCTCACCCTCCACGTTGCACACACCGCTCTTATTTTATTTATTACTCCTGTCCATGTCACATCCCTCGCCTCCTTACTCTCCACTCCTAAGTTCACTCCTAAGACCTTCATATATCTTTCCTCGACTCTAAGCCCTACATCTACCCTCTTTACTCCACCTATATACATGATCTCAGACTTGTCCTTGTTGATTTTAGCTCCTGACGCTCTCCCATATTTCTCCACCAATTCCAACACTCTTTTCACACTACCTCCATCCTCACCGTGATTGTTGTGTCATCTGCATATTGATTTATCACACACACCCCACCATACGGCAACATAATCCCCTTCACCTCTGTATCCCTTTTAATTAGTGTAGCCAGTGGCTCTGCTGTGATGGCATATAATAGTGCAGATAACGGACAGCCCTGTCTCACCGACCTCTCCACCTGAAACCTCTCTGTTAAAACCCCATTCACCTTTACACAACTCCTCGCACTCCCATACAATCTCTTCACCCATCCTACCATTCTCTTCCCAAAACCACACTTCTCTAAAACCCTAAACAGAAACTGGTGTTCTACTCTATCAAAGGCTTTATTCCAATCTATCCCTATAACTACTCCCCTATCCTATCTCTCTTCATGTGCTCTATCACGTCCCTAACTGTCCCTACGGTATCTGCTATATCCCTACCTGGTACACTATAACACTGAGTTGGTTTTACTATTTCCCAATCACTTTCTTTACTCTATTTGCTAACACTTTCGTCAATATCTTATAATCTACATTTAATAAACTAATTGGCCTATAATTCTCTAAATCTAACTTGCTCCCCTTCTTATATAATATTGTGATCACTCCTTCCACCATCCTGTCCTGCACTACCCCTGTTCTCTCCATACAACTAAAAACCTCTACTAATATTGGCGCTATCTCTTTCTTATATACTTTGTACAACTCTATCCCTATCCCATCACTCCCGGACTTTTCCCACTACCTAAACCTTCTATCGCTTCTATCACCTCTGCTTCTCTTATTCCCCTGTCACACCACTCCCTATCTATCACATTCAACTCACTATCTACACTATCCAGCACTTCTTCTATAATATCCTCCTCTATTCCTCCCTCTTACATAATTCTCCATAAAACTCCTGCACTCTCTCCAGTATCTCCACATAATCCTCCGTTGTCTTCCCCTCTTTGTTATTGATTTCATGTATGTATGTCCTACTCTGCTTCCTTTTCTCTAACCCTAAAAATATCCGGTACACTTCTCTCCCTCTAATGCATATTTTGCCTTGCTCCTCAATATTGCCCCTCTACACTTCTCCCTCTCGTAGCGCTCTAACTCCATCTTGACACCTAAATAGTTCTCCATGCTATATCCTCTTCCTCCTCTGTCCTCTCTAACTCTACCCTCAACCTTTCCCTCAAGCTC
>JAHKKI010000150.1:0-14788 GCA_029465975.1 Dallia pectoralis | reverse complement strand
AGGCGGTCTCCCATCCAAGTATAACCAAGCCCGACCCTGTTTGGTTTCCCGAGATCAGACGAGATCGGGCGATTTCAGGGTGGTGTGGCCGTAAGCTATTAGAACAGTTGAAATTACAGCTCTTATTGATTTCTTCACTGCATAATTAACTTTTTGATTGTTTGTTTCTTCCCGCCAAGAAAATAACAAAATGCTTACAACACTAGATATTCCCAGGCGGTCTCCCATCCAAGTACTAACCAAGCCCGACCCTGCTTGGTTTCCGAGATCAGGCGTTTTCAGGGTGGTGTGGCCGTAAGGGTATTAGAACATTTGAAAATACAGCTGTTATTGATTTCTTCACTGCATAATTAACTTTTTGATTGATTGTTTCTTCCCGCCATGAAAATAACAAAATGCTTACAACACTAGATATTCCTAGGCGGTCTCCCATCCAAGTACTAACCAAGCCCGACCATGCTTGGCTTCCGAGATCAGACGAGATCGGCGTTTTCAGGGTGGTGTGGCCGTAAGCTATTAGAAAAGTTGAAATTACAGCTCTTATTGATTTCTTCACTGCATAATTAACTTTTTGATTGATTGTTTCTTCCCGCCAAGAAAATAACAAAAATGCTTACAACACTAGATATTCCCAGGCGGTCTCCCATCCAAGTACTAACCAAGCCCGACCCTGTTTGGCTTCCGAGATCAGATCGAGATCGGCGTTTTCAGGGTGGTGTGGCCGTAAGGGTATTAGAACATTTGAAAATACAGCTGTTATTGATTTCTTCACTGCATAATTAACAGGCGGTCTCCCATCCAAGTACTAACCAAGCCCGACCCTGTTTGGCTTCCGAGATCAGAGAGATCAGGCGTTTTCAGGGTGGTGTGGCCGTAGGGTATTAGAAAAGTTGAAATTACAGCTCTTATTGATTTCTTCACTGCATAATTAACTTTTTGATTGATTGTTTCTTCCCGCCAAGAAAATAACAAAATGCTTACAACACTAGATATTCCCAGGCGGTCTCCCATCCAAGTACTAACCAAGCCCGACCCTGTTTGGCTTCCGAGATCAGGCGTTTTCAGGGTGGTGGTGGCCGTAAGCTATTAGAAAAGTTGAAATTACAGCTGTTATTGATTTCTTCACTGCATAATTAACTTTTTGATTGATTGTTTCTTCCCGCCAAGAAAATAACAAAATGCTTACAACACTAGATATTCCCAGGCGGTCTCCCATCCAAGTACTAACCAAGCCCGACCCTGTTTGGCTTCCGAGATCAGACGAGATCGGGCGTTTTCAGGGTGGTGTGGCCGTAAGCTATTAGAAGAGTTGAAATTACAGCTGTTATTGATTTCTTCACTGCATAATTAACTTTTTGATTGATTGTTTCTTCCCGCCATGAAAATAACAAAATGCTTACAACACTAGATATTCCTAGGCGGTCTCCCATCCAAGTACTAACCAAGCCCGACCATGTTTGGCTTCCGAGATCAGACGAGATCGGGCGTTTTCAGGGTGGTGTGGCCGTAAGCTATTAGAAGAGTTGAAATTACAGCTGTTATTGATTTCTTCACTGCATAATTAACTTTTTGATTGATTGTTTCTTCCCGCCAAGAAAATAACAAAATGCTTACAACACTAGATATTCCTAGGCGGTCTCCCATCCAAGTACTAACCAAGCCCAACCCTGCTTGGCTTCCGAGATCAGACGAGATCGGGCGTTTTCAGGGTGGTGTGGCCGTAAGCTATTAGAAAAGTTGAAATTACAGCTGTTATTGATTTCTTCACTGCATAATTAACTTTTTGATTGATTGTTTCTTCCCGCCATGAAAATAACAAAATGCTTACAACACTAGATATTCCTAGGCGGTCTCCCATCCAAGTACTAACCAAGCCCTACCCTGCTTGGCTTCCGAGATCAGACGAGATCGGGCGTTTTCAGGGTGGTGTGGCCGTAAGCTATTAGAAGAGTTGAAATTACAGCTCTTATTGATTTCTTCACTGCATAATTAACTTTTTGATTGATTGTTTCTTCCCGCCATGAAAATAACAAAATGCTTACAACACTAGATATTCCTAGGCGGTCTCCCATCCAAGTACTAACCAAGCCCGACCCTGTTTGGCTTCCGAGATCAGGAGATCGTTTCAGGGTGGTGTGGCCGTAAGCTATTAGAAAAGTTGAAATTACAGCTCTTATTGATTTCTTCACTGCATAATTAACTTTTTGATTGATTGTTTCTTCCCGCCAAGAAAATAACAAAATGCTTACAACACTAGATATTCCTAGGCGGTCTCCCATCCAAGTACTAACCAAGCCCGACCCTGTTTGGCTTCCGAGATCAGACGAGATCGGGCGTTTTCAGGGTGGTGTGGCCGTAAGCTATTAGAAAAGTTGAAATTACAGCTCTTATTGATTTCTTCACTGCATAATTAACTTTTGATTGATTGTTTCTTCCCGCCAAGAAAATAACAAAATGCTTACAACACTAGATATTCCTAGGCGGTCTCCCATCCAAGTACTAACCAAGCCCGACCCTGCTTGGCTTCCGAGATCAGACGAGATCGGGCGTTTCAGGGTGGTGTGGCCGTAGGCTATTAGAAAAGTTGAAATTACAGCTCTTATTGATTTCTTCACTGCATAATTAACTTTTTGATTGATTGTTTCTTCCCGCCAAGAAAATAACAAAATGCTTACAACACTAGATATTCCCAGGCGGTCTCCCATCCAAGTACTAACCAAGCCCGACCCTGTTTGGCTTCCGAGATCAGATCGGGCGTTTTCAGGGTGGTGTGGCCGTAGGGTATTAGAACATTTGAAATTACAGCTCTTATTGATTTCTTCACTGCATAATTAACTTTTTGATTGATTGTTTCTTCCCGCCAAGAAAATAACAAAATGCTTACAACACTAGATATTCCTAGGCGGTCTCCCATCCAAGTACTAACCAAGCCCGACCCTGCTTGGCTTCCGAGATCAGACGAGATCGGGCGTTTTCAGGGTGGTGTGGCCGTAAGCTATTAGAAAAGTTGAAATTACAGCTCTTATTGATTTCTTCACTGCATAATTAACTTTTTGATTGATTGTTTCTTCCCGCCAAGAAAATAACAAAATGCTTACAACACTAGATATTCCTAGGCGGTCTCCCATCCAAGTACTAACCAAGCCCGACCCTGTTTGGCTTCCGAGATCAGGGAGATCGGGCGTTTCAGGGTGGTGTGGCCGTAAGCTATTAGAAAAGTTGAAATTACAGCTCTTATTGATTTCTTCACTGCATAATTAACTTTTTGATTGTTTGTTTCTTCCCGCCAAGAAAATAACAAAATGCTTACAACACTAGATATTCCTAGGCGGTCTCCCATCCAAGTACTAACCAAGCCCGACCCTGCTTGGCTTCCGAGATCAGACGAGATCGGGCGTTTTCAGGGTGGTGTGGCCGTAAGCTATTAGAAAGTTGAAATTACAGCTGTTATTGATTTCTTCACTGCATAATTAACTTTTTGATTGATTGTTTCTTCCCGCCAAGAAAATAACAAAATGCTTACAACACTAGATATTCCTAGGCGGTCTCCCATCCAAGTACTAACCAAGCCCGACCCTGCTTGGCTTCCGAGATCAGACGAGATCGGGCGTTTTCAGGGTGGTGTGGCCGTAAGCTATTAGAAAAGTTGAAATTACAGCTGTTATTGATTTCTTCACTGCATAATTAACTTTTTGATTGATTGTTTCTTCCCGCCAAGAAAATAACAAAATGCTTACAACACTAGATATTCCCAGGCGGTCTCCCATCCAAGTACTAACCAAGCCCGACCCTGTTTGGTTTCCGAGATCAGGCGTTTTCAGGGTGGTGTGGCCGTAAGCTATTAGAACATTTGAAATTACAGCTCTTATTGATTTCTTCACTGCATAATTAACTTTTGATTGATTGTTTCTTCCCGCCAAGAAAATAACAAAATGCTTACAACACTAGATATTCCCAGGCGGTCTCCCATCCAAGTACTAACCAAGCCCGACCCTGTTTGGTTTCCGAGATCAGACGAGATCGGGCGTTTTCAGGGTGGTGTGGCCGTAGGGTATTAGAACATTTGAAAATTACAGCTGTTATTGATTTCTTCACTGCATAATTAACTTTTTGATTGATTGTTTCTTCCCGCCATGAAAATAACAAAATGCTTACAACACTAGATATTCCTAGGCGGTCTCCCATCCAAGTACTAACCAAGCCCGACCCTGCTTGGCTTCCGAGATCAGACGAGATCGGGCGTTTTCAGGGTGGTGTGGCCGTAAGCGATTAGAAAAGTTGAAATTACAGCTCTTATTGATTTCTTCACTGCATAATTAACTTTTTGATTGATTGTTTCTTCCCGCCATGAAAATAACAAAATGCTTACAACACTAGATATTCCTAGGCGGTCTCCCATCCAAGTACTAACCAAGCCCGACCCTGTTTGGCTTCCGAGATCAGGCGTTTTCAGGGTGGTGTGGCCGTAGGGCTATTAGAAAATTTGAAATTACAGCTCTTATTGATTTCTTCACTGCATAATTAACTTTTTGATTGATTGTTTCTTCCCGCCAAGAAAATAACAAAATGCTTACAACACTAGATATTCCTAGGCGGTCTCCCATCCAAGTACTAACCAAGCCCTGACCCTGTTTGGCTTCCGAGATCGGGCGTTTTTCAGGGTGGTGTGGCCGTAAGCTATTAGAAGAGTTGAAATTACAGCTGTTATTGATTTCTTCACTGCATAATTAACTTTTTGATTGATTGTTTCTTCCCGCCATGAAAATAACAAAATGCTTACAACACTAGATATTCCTAGGCGGTCTCCCATCCAAGTACTAACCAAGCCCGACCATGTTTGGCTTCCGAGATCGGGCGTTTTCAGGGTGGTGTGGCCGTAAGCTATTAGAAAAGTTGAAATTACAGCTCTTATTGATTTCTTCACTGCATAATTAACTTTTTGATTGATTGTTTCTTCCCGCCAAGAAAATAACAAAATGCTTACAACACTAGATATTCCCAGGCGGTCTCCCATCCAAGTACTAACCAAGCCCGAACCTGCTTGGCTTCCGAGATCAGGCGGGCGTTTTCAGGGGGTGTGGCCGTAAGCTATTAGAACAGTTGAAATTACAGCTGTTATTGATTTCTTCACTGCATAATTAACTTTTTGATTGATTGTTTCTTCCCGCCATGAAAATAACAAAATGCTTACAACACTAGATATTCCCAGGCGGTCTCCCATCCAAGTACTAACCAAGCCCAACCCTGTTTGGCTTCCGAGATCAGACGAGATCGGGCGTTTTCAGGGTGGTGTGGCCGTAAGCTATTAGAAGAGTTGAAATTACAGCTCTTATTGATTTCTTCACTGCATAATTAACTTTTTGATTGATTGTTTCTTCCCGCCATGAAAATAACAAAATGCTTACAACACTAGATATTCCTAGGCGGTCTCCCATCCAAGTACTATCCAAGCCCAACTCTGCTTGGCTTCCGAGATCAGACGAGATCGGGCGTTTTCAGGGTGGTGTGGCCGTAAGCTATTAGAAAAGTTGAAATTACAGCTCTTATTGATTTCTTCACTGCATAATTAACTTTTTGATTGATTGTTTCTTCCCGCCATGAAAATAACAAAATGCTTACAACACTATATATTCCTAGGCGGTCTCCCATCCAAGTACTAACCAAGCCGGACCATGTTTGGCTTCCGAGATCGGGCGTTTTCAGGGTGGTGTGGCCGTAAGCGATAAGACAAGTTGAAATTACAGCTCTTATTGATTTCTTCACTGCATAATTAACTTTTTGATTGATTGTTTCTTCCTGCCATGAAAATAACAAAATGCTTACAACACACTAGATATTCCTAGGCGGTCTCCCATCCAAGTACTAACCAAGCCCGACCATGTTTGGCTTCCGAGATCGGGCGTTTTCAGGGTGGTGTGGCCGTAAGCTATTAGAAAAGTTGAAATTACAGCTCTTATTGATTTCTTCACTGCATAATTAACTTTTTGATTGTTTGTTTCTTCCCGCCAAGAAAATAACAAAATGCTTACAACACTAGATATTCCCAGGCGGTCTCCCATCCAAGTACTAACCAAGCCCGACCCTGTTTGGTTTCCGAGATCAGGCGTTTTCAGGTTGGTGTGGCCTTAGGGTATTAGAACATTTGAAAATACAGCTGTTATTGATTTCTTCACTGCATAATTAACTTTTTTATTGATTGTTTCTTCCCGCCAAGAAAATAACAAAATGCTTACAACACCAGATATTCCTAGGCGGTCTCCCATCCAAGTACTAACCAAGCCCGACCCTGCTTGGCTTCCGAGATCAGACGAGATCGGGCGTTTTCAGGGTGGTGTGGCCGTAAGCTATTAGAAAAGTTGAAATTACAGCTCTTATTGATTTCTTCACTGCATAATTAACTTTTTGATTGATTGTTTCTTCCCGCCATGAAAATAACAAAATGCTTACAACACTATATATTCCTAGGCGGTCTCCCATCCAAGTACTAACCAGGCCCGACCATGTTTGGCTTCCAAGATCGGGCGTTTTCAGGGTGGTGTGGCCGTAAGCTATTAGAAAAGTTGAAATTACAGCTCTTATTGATTTCTTCACTGCATAATTAACTTTTTGATTGTTTGTTTCTTCCCGCCATGAAAATAACAAAATGCTTACAACACTAGATATTCCTAGGCGGTCTCCCATCCAAGTACTAACCAAGCCCAACCCTGCTTGGCTTCCGAGATCAGACGAAATCGGGCGTTTTCAGGGTGGTGTGGCCGTAAGCTATTAGAAGAGTTGAAATTACAGCTGTTATTGATTTCTTCACTGCATAATTAACTTTTTGATAGATTGTTTCTTCCCGCCAAGAAACTAACAAAATGCTTACAACACTAGATATTACTAGGCGGTCTCCCATCCAAGCACTAACCAAGCCCGACCCTGTTTGGTTTCCGAGATCAGGCGTTTTCAGGGTGGTGTGGCCGTAGGGTATTAGAACATTTGAAAATACAGCTGTTATTGATTTCTTCACTGCATAATTAACTTTTTGATTGATTGTTTCTTCCCGCCAAGAAAATAACAAAATGCTTACAACACTAGAAATTCCTAGGCGGTCTCCCATCCAAGTACTAACCAAGCCCGACCCTGCTTGGTTTCCGAGATCAGTCGAGATCGGGCGATTTCAGGGTGGTGTGGCCGTAAGCGATAAGAGAAGTTGAAATTACAGCTCTTATTGATTTGTTCACTGCATAATTAACTTTTTGATTGTTTGTTTCTTCCCGCCAAGAAAATAACAAAATGCTTACAACACTAGATATTCCCAGGCGGTCTCCCATCCAAGTACGACCCTGTTTGGTTTCCGAGATCAGGCGTTTTCAGGGTGGTGTGGCCGTAGGGTATTAGAACATTTGAAAATACAGCTGTTATTGATTTCTTCACTGCATAATTAACTTTTTGATTGATTGTTTCTTCCCGCCAAGAAAATAACAAAATGCTTACAACACCAGATATTCCTAGGCGGTCTCCCATCCAAGTACTAACCAAGCCCGACGCTGCTTGGCTTCCGAGATCAGACGAGATCGGGCGTTTTCAGGGTGGTGTGGCCGTAAGCTATTAGAAAAGTTGAAATTACAGCTCTTAATGATTTCTTCACTGCATAATTAACTTTTTGATTGATTGTTTCTTCCCGCCATGAAAATAACAAAATGCTTACAACACTATATATTCCTAGGCGGTCTCCCATCCAAGTACTAACCAAGCCTGACCATGTTTGGCTTCCAAGATCAGGCGTTTTCAGGGTGGTGTGGCCGTAAGCTATTAGAAAAGTTGAAATTACAGCTCTTATTGATTTCTTCACTGCATAATTAACTTTTTGATTGTTTGTTTCTTCCCGCCATGAAAATAACAAAATGCTTACAACACTAGATATTCCTAGGCGGTCTCTCATCCAAGTACTAACCAAGCCCAACCCTGTTTGGCTTCCGAGATCAGACGAAATCGGGTGTTTTCAGGGTGGTGTGGCCGTAAGCTATTAGAAGAGTTGAAATTACAGCTGTTATTGATTTCTTCACTGCATAATTAACTTTTTGATAGATTGTTTCTTCCCGCCAAGAAACTAACAAAATGCTTACAACACTAGATATTACTAGGCGGTCTCCCATCCAAGTACTAACCAAGCCCGACCCTGTTTGGCTTCCGAGATCGGGCGTTTTCAGGGTGTTGTGGCCGTAAGCTATTAGAAAAGTTGAAATTACAGCTTTTATTGATTTCTTCACTGCATAATTAACTTTTGATTGTTTGTTTCTTCCCGCCAAGAAAATAACAAAATGCTTACAACACTAGATATTTCCAGGCGGTCTCCCATCCAAGTACTAACCAAGCCCGACCCGGTTTGGTTTCCGAGATCAGGCGTTTTCAGGGTGGTGTGGCCGTAAGCTATTAGAACATTTGAAAATACAGCTGTTATTGATTTCTTCACTGCATAATTAACTTTTTGATTGATTGTTTCTTCCCGCCAAGAAAATAACAAAATGCTTACAACACTAGATATTACTAGGCGGTCTCCCATCCAAGTACTAACCAAGCCCGACCCTGTTTGGCTTCCGAGATCGGGCGTTTTCAGGGTGTTGTGGCCGTAAGCTATTAGAAAAGTTGAAATTACAGCTCTTATTGATTTCTTCACTGCATAATTAACTTTTTGATTGTTTGTTTCTTCCCGCCAAGAAACTAACAAAATGCTTACAACACTAGATATTTCCAGGCGGTCTCCCATCCAAGTACTAACCAAGCCCGACCCGGTTTGGTTTCCGAGATCAGGCGTTTTGAGGGTGGTGTGGCCGTAGGGTATTAGAACATTTGAAAATACAGCTGTTATTGTTTTCTTCACTGCATAATTAACTTTTTGATTGATTGTTTCTTCCCGCCAAGAAAATAACAAAATGCTTACAACACTAGATATTCCTAGGCGGTCTCCCATCCAAGTACTAACCAAGCCCAACCCTGCTTGGCTTCCGAGATCAGACGAGATCGGGCGTTTTCAGGGTGGTGTGGCCGTAAGCTATAAGACAAGTTGAAATTACAGCTCTTATTGATTTCTTCACTGCATAATTAACTTTTTGATTGATTGTTTCTTCCTGCCATGAAAATAACAAAATGCTTACAACACTAGATATTCCTAGGCGGTCTCCCATCCAAGTACTAACCAAGCCCGACCATGTTTGGCTTCCGAGATCGGGCGTTTTCAGGGTGGTGTGGCCGTAAGCTATTAGAAAAGTTGAAATTACAGCTCTTATTGATTTCTTCACTGCATAATTAACTTTTTGATTGTTTGTTTCTTCCCGCCAAGAAAATAACAAAATGCTTACAACACTAGATATTCCCAGGCGGTCTCCCATCCAAGTACTAACCAAGCCCGACCCTGTTTGGTTTCCGAGATCAGGCGTTTTCAGGGTGGTGTGGCCTTAGGGTATTAGAACATTTGAAAATACAGCTGTTATTGATTTCTTCACTGCATAATTAACTTTTTGATTGATTGTTTCTTCCCGCCAAGAAAATAACAAAATGCTTACAACACTAGATATTCCTAGGCGGTCTCCCATCCAAGTACTAACCAAGCCCGACCCTGCTTGGCTTCCGAGATCAGACGAGATCGGGCGTTTTCAGGGTGGTGTGGCCGTAAGCTATTAGAAAAGTTGAAATTACAGCTCTTATTGATTTCTTCACTGCATAATTAACTTTTGATTGATTGTTTCTTCCCGCCAAGAAAATAACAAAATGCTTACAACACCAGATATTCCTAGGCGGTCTCCCATCCAAGTACTAACCAAGCCCGACCCTGCTTGGCTTCCGAGATCAGACGAGATCGGGCGTTTTCAGGGTGGTGTGGCCGTAAGCTATTAGAAAAGTTGAAATTACAGCTCTTATTGATTTCTTCACTGCATAATTAACTTTTTGATTGATTGTTTCTTCCCGCCATGAAAATAACAAAATGCTTACAACACTATATATTCCTAGGCGGTCTCCCATCCAAGTACTAACCAAGCCTGACCATGTTTGGCTTCCAAGATCGGGCGTTTTCAGGGTGGTGTGGCCGTAAGCTATTAGAAAAGTTGAAATTACAGCTCTTATTGATTTCTTCACTGCATAATTAACTTTTTGATTGTTTGTTTCTTCCCGCCATGAAAATAACAAAATGCTTACAACACTAGATATTCCTAGGCGGTCTCCCATCCAAGTACTAACCAAGCCCAACCCTGCTTGGCTTCCGAGATCAGACGAAATCGGGCGTTTTCAGGGTGGTGTGGCCGTAAGCTATTAGAAGAGTTGAAATTACAGCTGTTATTGATTTCTTCACTGCATAATTAACTTTTTGATAGATTGTTTCTTCCCGCCAAGAAAATAACAAAATGCTTACAACACTAGATATTCCTAGGCGGTCTCCCATCCAAGTACTAACCAAGCCCGACCCTGTTTGGCTTCCGAGATCAGGGCGTTTTCAGGGTGGTGTGGCCGTAAGCTATTAGAAAAGTTGAAATACAGCTGTTATTGATTTCTTCACTGCATAATTAACTTTTTGATTGATTGTTTCTTCCCGCCAAGAAAATAACAAAATGCTTACAACACTAGATATTCCTAGGCGGTCTCCCATCCAAGTACTAACCAAGCCCGACCCTGTTTGGTTTCCGAGATCAGGCGGGCGTTTTCAGGGTGGTGTGGCCGTAGCTATTAGAACAGTTGAAATTACAGCTCTTATTGATTTCTTCACTGCATAATTAACTTTTTGATTGTTTGTTTCTTCCCGCCAAGAAAATAACAAAATGCTTACAACACTAGATATTCCCAGGCGGTCTCCCATCCAAGTACTAACCAAGCCCGACCCTGTTTGGTTTCCGAGATCAGGCGTTTTCAGGGTGGTGTGGCCGTAGGCTATTAGAACATTTGAAAATACAGCTGTTATTGATTTCTTCACTGCATAATTAACTTTTTGATTGATTGTTTCTTCCCGCCAAGAAAATAACAAAATGCTTACAACACTAGATATTCCTAGGCGGTCTCCCATCCAAGTACTAACCAAGCCCGACCCTGCTTGGCTTCCGAGATCAGGAGATCGGGCGTTTTCAGGGTGGTGTGGCCGTAAGCTATTAGAAAAGTTGAAATTACAGCTCTTATTGATTTCTTCACTGCATAATTAACTTTTTGATTGATTGTTTCTTCCCGCCATGAAAATAACAAAATGCTTACAACACTAGATATTCCTAGGCGGTCTCCCATCCAAGTACTAACCAAGCCCGACCCTGTTTGGCTTCCGAGATCGGGCGTTTTCAGGGTGGTGTGGCCGTAAGCTATTAGAAAAGTTGAAATTACAGCTCTTATTGATTTCTTCACTGCATAATTAACTTTTTGATTGTTTGTTTCTTCCCGCCAAGAAAATAACAAAATGCTTACAACACTAGATATTTCCAGGCGGTCTCCCATCCAAGTACTAACCAAGCCCGACCCTGTTTGGTTTCCGAGATCAGGCGTTTTCAGGGTGGTGTGGCCGTAGGCTATTAGAACATTTGAAAATACAGCTGTTATTGATTTCTTCACTGCATAATTAACTTTTTGATTGATTGTTTCTTCCCGCCAAGAAAATAACAAAATGCTTACAACACTAGATATTCCTAGGCGGTCTCCCATCCAAGTACTAACCAAGCCCGACCCTGCTTGGCTTCCGAGATCAGACGAGATCGGGCGTTTTCAGGGTGGTGTGGCCGTAAGCTATTAGAAAAGTTGAAATTACAGCTCTTATTGATTTCTTCACTGCATAATTAACTTTTTGATTGATTGTTTCTTCCCGCCAAGAAAATAACAAAATGCTTACAACACTAGATATTCCTAGGCGGTCTCCCATCCAAGTACTAACCAAGCCCGACCATGTTTGGCTTCCGAGATCGGGCGTTTTCAGGGTGGTGTGGCCGTAAGCTATTAGAAAGTTGAAATTACAGCTCTTATTGATTTCTTCACTGCATAATTAACTTTTTGATTGATTGTTTCTTCCCGCCAAGAAAATAACAAAATGCTTACAACACTAGATATTCCTAGGCGGTCTCCCATCCAAGTACTAACCAAGCCCGACCCTGTTTGGCTTCCGAGATCGGGCGTTTTCAGGGTGGTGTGGCCGTAAGCTATTAGAAAAGTTGAAATTACAGCTCTTATTGATTTCTTCACTGCATAATTAACTTTTTGATTGATTGTTTCTTCCCGCCAAGAAAATAACAAAATGCTTACAACACTAGATATTCCTAGGCGGTCTCCCATCCAAGTACTAACCAAGCCCGACCCTGTTTGGCTTCCGAGATCAGGCGTTTTCAGGGTGGTGTGGCCGTAAGCTATTAGAAAAGTTGAAATTACAGCTGTTATTGATTTCTTCACTGCATAATTAACTTTTTGATTGATTGTTTCTTCCCGCCAAGAAAATAACAAAATGCTTACAACACTAGATATTCCTAGGCGGTCTCCCATCCAAGTACTAACCAAGCCCGACCCTGTTTGGCTTCCGAGATCAGGCGTTTTCAGGGTGGTGTGGCCGTAAGCTATTAGAACATTTGAAAATACAGCTCTTATTGATTTCTTCACTGCATAATTAACTTTTTGATTGATTGTTTCTTCCCGCCAAGAAAATAACAAAATGCTTACAACACTAGATATTCCTAGGCGGTCTCCCATCCAAGTACTAACCAAGCCCGACCCTGTTTGGCTTCCGAGATCAGGCGTTTTCAGGGTGGTGTGGCCGTAAGCTATTAGAAAAGTTGAAATTACAGCTCTTATTGATTTCTTCACTGCATAATTAACTTTTGATTGATTGTTTCTTCCCGCCAAGAAAATAACAAAATGCTTACAACACTAGATATTTCCTAGGCGGTCTCCCATCCAAGTACTAACCAAGCCCGACCCGGTTTGGTTTCCGAGATCAGGCGTTTTCAGGGTGGTGTGGCCGTAAGCTATTAGAACATTTGAAAATACAGCTGTTATTGATTTCTTCACTGCATAATTAACTTTTTGATTGATTGTTTCTTCCCGCCAAGAAAATAACAAAATGCTTACAACACTAGATATTCCTAGGCGGTCTCCCATCCAAGTACTAACCAAGCCCGACCCTGTTTGGCTTCCGAGATCGGGCGTTTTCAGGGTGGTGTGGCCGTAAGCTATTAGAAAAGTTGAAATTACAGCTCTTATTGATTTCTTCACTGCATAATTAACTTTTTGATTGATTGTTTCTTCCCGCCATGAAAATAACAAAATGCTTACAACACTAGATATTCCTAGGCGGTCTCCCATCCAAGTACTAACCAAGCCCGACCATGTTTGGCTTCCGAGATCGGGCGTTTTCAGGGTGGTGTGGCCGTAAGCTATTAGAAAAGTTGAAATTACAGCTCTTATTGATTTCTTCACTGCATAATTAACTTTTTGATTGTTTGTTTCTTCCCGCCAAGAAAATAACAAAATGCTTACAACACTAGATATTTCCAGGCGGTCTCCCATCCAAGTACTAACCAAGCCCGACCCTGTTTGGTTTCCGAGATCAGGCGTTTTCAGGGTGGTGTGGCCGTAGGGTATTAGAACATTTGAAAATACAGCTGTTATTGATTTCTTCACTGCATAATTAACTTTTTGATTGATTGTTTCTTCCCGCCAAGAAAATAACAAAATGCTTACAACACTAGATATTCCTAGGCGGTCTCCCATCCAAGTACTAACCAAGCCCGACCCTGCTTGGCTTCCGAGATCAGACGAGATCGGGCGTTTTCAGGGTGGTGTGGCCGTAAGCTATTAGAAAAGTTGAAATTACAGCTCTTATTGATTTCTTCACTGCATAATTAACTTTTTGATTGATTGTTTCTTCCCGCCATGAAAATAACAAAATGCTTACAACACTATATATTCCTAGGCGGTCTCCCATCCAAGTACTAACCAAGCCCGACCATGTTTGGCTTCCGAGATCGGGCGTTTTCAGGGTGGTGTGGCCGTAAGCTATAAGAAAAGTTGAAATTACAGCTCTTATTGATTTCTTCACTGCATAATTAACTTTTTGATTGTTTGTTTCTTCCCGCCAAGAAAATAACAAAATGCTTACAACACTAGATATTCCTAGGCGGTCTCCCATCCAAGTACTAACCAAGCCCGACCATGTTTGGCTTCCGAGATCAGGGCGTTTTCAGGGTGGTGTGGCCGTAAGCTATTAGAAAAGTTGAAATTACAGCTCTTATTGATTTCTTCACTGCATAATTAACTTTTTGATTGTTTGTTTCTTCCCGCCAAGAAAATAACAAAATGCTTACAACACTAGATATTTCTAGGCGGTCTCCCATCCAAGTACTAACCAAGCCCGACCCGGTTTGGTTTCCGAGATCAGGCGTTTTCAGGGTGGTGTGGCCGTAGGGTATTAGAACATTTGAAAATACAGCTGTTATTGATTTCTTCACTGCATAATTAACTTTTGATTGATTGTTTCTTCCCGCCAAGAAAATAACAAAATGCTTACAACACTAGATATTCCTAGGCGGTCTCCCATCCAAGTACTAACCAAGCCCGACCCTGCTTGGCTTCCGAGATCAGACGAGATCGGGCGTTTTCAGGGGGTGGTGTGGCCGTAAGCTATTAGAAAAGTTGAAATTACAGCTCTTATTGATTTCTTCACTGCATAATTAACTTTTTGATTGATTGTTTCTTCCCGCCATGAAAATAACAAAATGCTTACAACACTAGATATTCCTAGGCGGTCTCCCATCCAAGTACTAACCAAGCCCGACCATGTTTGGCTTCCGAGATC
>JAHKKI010000149.1:0-14801 GCA_029465975.1 Dallia pectoralis | reverse complement strand
AGCACAGGGAGCCATGCCTGGCTGTCGCTAGTAGCTTCGACTTAATAATAAGAATACTAACAGTAACACATTTCTTCGTCGGAGGAATTTTAATATTGTTTAATAGCTAACAGTGGTCAATAGGTTTTCCTTCCTGACAAGAGATTTTATAACAAGAATACAACAGTAAGTTTTCCTGACAAAGGAATCCTAATATTAAGAATACTAACAGTAACACAATTTCATCTCTGACGGAGGAACGCACACAATTCATGTTATCTCCATTTTCTCAACTTTCAGTCTAAGACGAATTCAGCTGCCACACTCGCCACTATTCCATTGCCTGCAGGGTTGTAGGGCTGAAAATCAACGATTATATAATCCATTTATCTGCTCCATTACTTTTCGAGCCAATTCAGTGAATCGGATGTAAAAAGCTAATATCCCACTTACTGAAAAATACTGACAGTGCAATCACAGTAAAATGCTCAGAAAGTGCACAAACAGGTTGCCCTGAACATCTCCTGAGCTAATGAATAATAAAGTAATAACAATGCCTATTTTTATTAAGCGACTCCATAAAGAAAATACAATTCAGAAAATTCTTAAAATGATTTGTTTGAACTCAGAACTTAACTACACTCACTGACCACTGTCACAAATCCTCACCACACGCGCACACAAACAAGATCACAATGCTTCCTCGTTTAAGGTGCCGTAGGCCGGCAGGGCTCCTCGCGCCATATGTCATGTGCTTTTGCATATCTTGCATTAACACACTTTGATGAGCTCAGCTATGTGACGCGCCTCACACCCTTGAGATTTCTGTCGGCCCGATGCAGCGATCATATAACTCAAGACGGCACTCACTAATTGATTCGCAAGCACTCCTGCTGACAGCAGCTACGCTGTCAAGCTGAGCCTGGCACGCCTATTGCAGTGTATGAGCTGCGTCAGACATTTCAATGAGATATTTATTTTTGCAAACAGGTGAAATATACCTGAAGAGCAAGACAAAAGGCTGCAGATGGACTCTTAGATATATCCACGACATTATATGCACCAATTAGAGAATAATGCCTCGGAAGGTGCCCAGGTCCCAGCAGCATGCTCATAGCCGCCACCATTTCAAGTGAAAACACACACTGTAAAATCCCGCAAAATATACGGTAGCACTGGTAGCTGTGGTTGCCACCTCCGTCGTAAAATACGGTTGAAATGTTTTTCTGTTAACTGTGTCCTGTGTAGTCTACAGAAAAATGAGAACCCAGTCTACCGCACAAATACGGTCAAAATGTTCTTCGCCCGCGAAATTTACGGTAGCAACTGACACATCTCAGGCAGAAAGTCTACCGTAAGAAATGTTGAAATGTTCTTTTAGAGACTGCCCAGAAAATTACGGTGATGACCAGACAGAATTCTACTCAGCACATGGTTGAAATGTTCTGTCCAGAAAATTGTGAGTCTCACAGTAAAGAACTGATAACTGCAGTAGTCTCCGCAGCAGTCGAAATGTTCTTGTTCGTAGGCCCTGTAATTTACAGTAAAGAACTGATAACTGTGGCAGAGTCTACCGCAAAATATGCTTGAAATGTTCTTTCTAATTACAGAATTCTCTAAAGTGAAATGTAACATTTGGCTAGTAGCCGTGTTTTAGTTGCTATAAAAATTATTCAGAACTGGTGCATAAAAAGGAAAATACACTTTTTATTAAAATACAGCAATACATATTAGATCGATGTTTAGTTTGGGCAGAACAAACATTTTGAATAATCTGTCTTTAAAGCCACTTAAGACACACACCACTCTAAACAATGGATGTTATCGGATCAATTTGAACTCATGTGTTTGCTACTCTAGATGCACAGTGTTCTAATTGCATAATATATCGACATGAAAATACACAGCAAAAATATATATATATTTTAGGGCACACAATGTTTTGTTGGTGGCTCAAGTCATTACTGGTATAGTACATTAGTAGAATAGAATATATTATGACATTTCACAAAATATATATTTATTCTATTCTTATTGCAGGTAGTGGTTCTCCGGGGACCCACAGCCGTCTCCATGGCTAGATGTGGCCTCTGGTGAGCCAGCTAATACCTGAATCAACTTGTTGGCTATCATGCCGTGGCCAGGTGACAGATCAGGGTCATGGTCACCACAGAGACGGCCAGGTCTCAGGCAGCCTGGGGAACCACTGCTGGTGGTGAATGAGCTTGAGCAGCCAACACCAATATAGCCTGGCTCAGGGAGAGTACGTCAGATGCTGCCTTCTGGAATTCTTGACCAATACAACAAAGAATGCAGCCAGTAGTATTCAAAAAGACGCATAAAGATATGTGCACAGTATTGCTAGAGACGCTGAAAATAAAGCCTCCAAGAGATTAAGACTTGCATTTAGGCTGAGTAGTTTTCACATTTCCAAAGTTCAAGCATCTTACCTTTCCTTCCTCCATTCATGATCAGCAAGCGTCTGCTACATGCACTCGGCTCACGGCTGTTTTTCGACTCACCTTTGCGCAAGCTCAGGGGTTTGCTGAAGAAGCACCTGAACAGAGATTTGAATTACTCTCATCTGTTGCCAAACAAATATATACACTGATGAATAGTTAATGTTGTTCTAATGAGCTGGGCACGTTCCCGGAGAATTGCCTGGCCTTTGCATAGAGTGGTCCCAGCGGCAAAACATAGTGGTCTGCCAACATCATGTATGCATGAACGTTGAAGGAGTTGTGATCCGCAGCAGGAAGACTTACAGACAGTGCCTTGGTTTTAGTATAATTTGGAGCTTTCAATCTCCGCAGTGCTGACATCACAACTGTTATTTCTGACAATGTAACTGTAAATCAACAGTTTTATATTTTGTATTACACGCTGGGAATGTTTTCTTTTGTAATTTCAGATAAAATAGCTAACATTCTGGCAAATCGCCGTGCTCCAGCCTGGGTCTGCCTTGGTTTCTGACACATGTATTTTTGCATTTGTGTCAGTACTGAAACACAGTGCTCCTGATGAAGAATCGCTGTTTACAGAATGTTCCTGCCTTGCCATATGACTGGCAAAAGAGCAGCAGCTCTTGGTTCACTGTATTAAGTTTTACATCTCTGAACTCACCACCAATGTAAGATATTTACCTAGCATATAGTTAATTTACATAGTTAAATTGCCACAACGTTTGAAATCAAAGAAATCTGAGACACTCGTTCTTCATGCTGTTACAAATCCCTATGAGTTGAACATAAGATAGCCCAGTATATATTAAAAGATAAACCCTTGTCAGTTTGTGAAGTCCACGCCACCAGATCTTCGTCGGCAGGGGTGGTTCTTTCAGCTCGTGATGGTCGTGAGCCTGTTTTCCAGAAAATGCGCTCAGGCACGCATGCAACTTGTTGAATGTTTATTGACAGCTAAAAGCAATTTGATTTAAAACATTATAATATAAAATGCTTCTGTTAAAATATGTGTTCTTTATATATGTGGCAAAGCCGTGCACTATTGGAGCTGAGCCAATAGTGGCAACACTGAGCTTTAATAATTATGCACATGAAACTATGCCAACAAGGAGTCATTACAATCATCTAAACCAATGGAGATCATACGCAGGTGCTTAAGGCAATCTTTTTTTTGAGTAAGCACCTCACCTGGGAAAAGATATTATGCTTCAGTCCATGCACGTTTCTGTCCGTAAAGATTATTGTTTGATTGAACCCAACTTATCAGCCGCGCTTAAATCGGTTCCATAACGTTAAGTTGAAGTTCATGTGATCTCACTAATTCAAACAAGATGTGTGGATAAGCTGCTTGATTTACAATTATTAGATTATATTCACTTACCCTGTTGTGCATGAACATAGCTGTTCCTCAATTTCTGCACTGTAAAAAAAAATACGTAATTTTAACGGTGAAAGACTGTAAAGTAGCAACGGTAAAAAACTGTTTATATTATAACATGAATAAACTGTAGAATTAACAGATAAGTAACGTTAATTTAAATACAAGAAAGTTTGGTAACTTTAGCATTAGTGCGTTGTAAAAATTACATAATTTTACTGTAAAAACAACAGTAAAGTACACAAAACCCTTGAACGGTATATCTCTGTGTTTACGAATAAATACTTCTTAGGCAAATCGTTTTCAGTACAGTATGTTTATTTCTGTGGGGTGCTTCTGTATAGTTAAAATGTGTCTAGCTGGCTAGAATAAATGTAGACTAATTTAGCCAGCTGCAAAGTGAGGTTTATCTGATAAAACAAGCTATTCTCAACAATAGAAGAATCATCATTTAGAGGCGCTGCAAGAAAAAAGGCTACACCGCCGGACTGGTATTTTTGCTGTCCCTAGTAGCATTGGTATCGGTTAAATGCACATAGTTAAATATCAGAAATTGTGTTCATGTTTTATGAAACAAATAAAAAAATGTTAAAATTGTTACCTATATTATTAAAGTAAGGCCCGGGGGGGAATCGAACCACTGCAGTACGGATCCGCAGGCGAGCGTACTAACCACTACTCCACAGGGATATCCCATTCAGGGCTGTGTAGCACCAGCAGGGTTGATACAATAATATTACAGCTCATCTTCGTTAGTCGGAGGGACACGTACCTAATTAGTTATAAAACAATACATCTTTACCCGGACAAGAGACTTTTGTGCATGGACAAGTGAAACGCATATGTACTTTTCAAAGGACAAGTGCCTCAAAAAGTGCCTTAAGCGCACCTGCGTGATCTCCCATTAGATTAGATGATTGTAATGACTCCTTGTTGAAAAGCATAGTTTTATGTGCATAATTATTAAAAGCTCAGTGTTTATTTTTTATTGGCTTTTCAGTTTTCCAATATGTGCCACGACGCTGCATAATATAAAGAACACATATTTTTAACAAGCATTTTATGTTATAATGTTTTAAAGTAAATTGCTTTTTGAATTGTCCAATAAGCATTCAACAAGTTGCATCACGTGCCTGGCGCGGTTTTTCTGGAACAGACAGCTAGCAAGAAGCAAGGCACCGACCATCACGAGCTGAAGAAATTACTTTTATACCGACACGAAATCCTAATTGACGTGGACTGTCTAGACGGTAAAGTTTTATCCTTTTAATATATAAACCTACTTTGGAAATATCTTATGTTCAATTGAAACTCATAAAGGTTTGTAACAGCTTTATTGGAAAAGAACGAATTCTCTCAGATTTCTTTGATTCCAAACGTTTGTGACGCAGTTTAGCCAGCAGTAGGCTATGTCGTGCTATAAGAATTGCTAGGTAGAATATCTTGCATTGGTTATTGGTTGAGTTCAGGATGAGTAAAACTTAACTTAAGTTTTGAAAGTGAATTAAAATGTACTCTTTTACCAGTCATATGTCTAGGAAGCACAGGAACTGTTCTGTAAACAGTATTAGCGATTCTTCATCAGAGACACTGTCTGTTTCAGCTGAGCAATGTCCTGCTGACCTAGATGCAAATACATGTGTGTCAGAATATAGTGAAATGGGCTCGTTTCAAGATTTTGACGATTTGTATTTGAGAAATGTTAGCCTATTTTATCTGAAATTACAAAAACAGTTTCTTCTCCCAGCGTCTTCAATACAAAATATAAAACTGTTAATTTACAGTTACATTGTCAGAATGGCTGGTTGTGAATGTCAGCACACGGAGATTGAAGCTCCAAATTATACTAAAACCAAAGGCATTTTATTGTTTTTTTTGTCTGTAGGATCTTCCTGCTACGGATCTAACAACTCGGCACATTTCAACGTTCATCTCTGCAGTGTGCATGATGTTTGGCAGTTACTATGTTTTAACATTCATTACCCACTGGAACTGCTACTCTGGAGTTCATGCAAAGGTAGGCATTCATAAATGTTTTCGGGTGTGCATCATTTAAATTTTCTTGTTAACTATTCATCAGTGTATATATTTGTTTTAGCAACAAATGAAGTAATTCAAATCTCTGTTCAAGGTGCTTCTTCAGCATAAACCCTGAGAAAGGCACCAAAGTTGAGTCAAGAAAAAACAGCTCCCGGTGAACCCCGAGTCCCTACGCTCATAGCAGACCTTGCTGATCATGAATGGAGAGAAGATTAAGATGCTTGGACTTGGAATGTGAAAAACTACTCAGCCTAAATGCAAGTCTTGTCCTCTTAGAGAGCTATTTTCTGGCGTATATATTTTGTAATACTATTGCACATATCTTTATGCGTCTTTACCCCAACTGATGTTCTGTGCATTTGTTTGTTGTGTGTGGTCAGGGCCAGAGGTAACATCTGACGTACTCTCCTGAGTAGGCTATATTGGTGTTGGCTGCTCAAATCATTCCTTATAGCAGTGGTTCCCAAACCTCTCCTGGGGACCTCCAGCCGTCTCACAATGTTGTTGTGGCCCTGATCTAGCTCACCTGAATCAAACAGCCACGGCCTTGATAATTAGTTAACAAGTTGATTCAGGTGTGCTGGCTCTGGGATACATCTAATACATGGAACGGCTGTGGGTCCCCGGGAGAGGTTTGGGAACCACTGCCTTATAGTACCATGCCACTAGTAGAATAGAATAAAATATATATTTTTGGTAAAATGTCACTTAATATATTCTATTCTACTAATGTACTATACCAGTAATGACTTGAGCCACCAACAAAACATTGTGTGCCTAAAATATATATATATTTTTTTGCACAGTGATGTTTTTCATGTCATTATATTATGCAATTAAGTTTTGTGCATCTAAGATTGTAAACACATGTATGTTAATCTTGAGTTCAAATTGAGTCCATTAATCCATTGTTTAGAATGGTGTGCTGTCTTAAGTTTATTGATTGTGTGGCTTTCTGGTAAAGATTGGAATTATTCAAAATGTTTGTTCTGCAAGCTAAATCCATCGGTCTAAGTATGTATTTACTTTGTGATATTTTAATAAAAAGTGTATTTTCCTTTTATACCAGTTCTGAATAATTTTTTATAGCAACTAAAACTGCAACTACTGTAAATGTTACATTTCACTTTTAAGAATTCTGTAATTAGAAGAACATTTCAAACATATTTTTTTACGGTAGACTTCTGCCACAGTTATCAGTTCTTTACTGTAAATTACACAGGATTTTCTGAACAAAAGAACATTTCGACTGTATTTCTTACGGGAGACTACTGCCACAGTTATCAGTTCTTTACTGTAAATTTCACAGGATTTTCTGGACAAAAGAACATTTCAACCATATTTCTTACAGTAGAATTCTGTCACAGTTATCAGTTGTTTACAGGACGTTGAACATTTCAACCGTATTTCTTATTTTCCACAGTTGTCAGTTCTTTACCGTAAATTTCACAAAACTGAAGAACATTTTGACCGTATTTATTACGGTAGATTTCTGCCACAGTTATCAGTTCTTTACTGTAAATTACACAGGATTTTCTGAACAAAAGAACATTTCGACTGTATTTCTTACGGGAGACTACTTGTTATCAGTTCTTTACTGTAAATTTCACAGGATTTTCTGGACAAAAGAACATTTCAACCATATTTCTTACAGTAGAATTCTGTCACAGTTATCAGTTGTTTAAGAATTTTCATTTTTTCAACCGATTTCCGGTAGACTTTATTGTCAGTTCTTTACCGTAAATTTCAGATTTTCGCAACTGAAGAACATTTTGACCGTATTTATTACAGATTTCTGCCACAGTTGTCAGCTTTTTCTGTAGATTTCACAGGATTTTAGTTAACAGAAAAACATTTCAACCGTATTTTTTACGGTAGATTTCTGGCAACCACAGCTGCCAGTTTTTTACCGTATATTTTACGGGATTTTTTTTACAGTGTGTGTTTTCCACTTGAATGGTTAGCGTATGAGGCAGCTGCTGCTAGCGCTGGGACCTAGGCTTTAGCTTCAATTTTAAAGACATTATTCTCTAATTGGTTGCATATATTATGTCGTGGATATATCCCTAGAATGCATCTGCAGCCCCTTTTGTCTTGCTCTTTCAGATATTTCACCTGTTTGCCAAAAATGACTAAATATCTCATTGGGAATGTCTGACACCAGTGCATACACACTGCAATAGACGTGCCAGGCTCGAAAGCTTGACAGGCGTAGCAACAGTAACTAAGGAGGGTGTGGCTTAGCGAAGGGTCAATTGAGTTGAGTGCCGTGCGGAGTTGTAACGTTGTTTTGATGGCGGAGTCGGCAAAATCAGTTCGACCGAAGTCATCCAAAGTGTGGGAGCATTTCACACTAAGTAAATACATCAAAAAAGTGTGTTAATTGCAAGATATGCAAAAGCGACATGACATATGGCACGGGAGCACCACGGTGATGATACAGCACCTTAAACGGAAACACATTGGAGTCCTTGATGCGGAGAGTTTGTGTGTGCGTGTCTGTGAGTGAGAGTTTTGTGACTGTGTACGTCAGTGAGTGTAGTGTAGAGAATAAGTTCTGAGGTTCAAACAAATCATTTTAAGTTTTCTGAATTGTATTTTTCTTTATAGGTCCTTAATAAAAATAAACATTGTTGTGCACTTTTTATTATTCATTAGCTCAGGGATGTTCAAGGAGCAACCTGTTTGTGCACTTTCTGAACATTTTTTGCACTGTGAATTGCACTGTCAGTTCTGTTTTTCAGTAAAGGGTGGGATATTAATGCTTTTTATTTTTTATCCGATTCACCAATTAATCGAAAAAATAATCGACAGATAAATGGATTATAAAAATAATCGTTAGTTTCAGCCCTACAGTTAACCCTACAGGCCCAGGTAAAAGCCCTTGGAGGGATGGAGATAGCGATAGTGGGTGAGCTAGTAGAAGTGGCTGGACAGCAGACAGGAATGTGAACACTAGATCTTAGACTGAAAAGTTGAAAATGGAATAACATGAATTGTTATTTAGGATTCCTCCGTCAGGATGAAACCTATTGTTACTGTTAGTATTCTTAATATTAGGATTCCTTTGTCAGGAGGAAACCTATTGTTACTGTTAGTATTCTTATTATAAAATCTCTTGTCAGGAGGAAACCTATTGTTATTGTTAGTATTCTTATTATTAAAATTCCTGTCAGGAGGAAACCTATTGTTACTGTTAGTATTCTTATTATTAGGATCTCTCGTCAGTCAGGCCTATTGTTACTGTTAGTATTCTTATTATTAGGATTCCTCAGACTTATGGCATGGCTCCCTGTCTGCTACACAAAATCAGGTTTATTCGCCATGCCTGTTTACTAGGGGTGGCCCAAATACTTCAGACGATTCAGGTATTCATTCATTTATTTGGTATTCAAACCAACTATCAAACCATAATACAGTATTCTGAAGCTTTGTTTTTGTAACTCTTTTGCCACAAAATGTTGCAATAGTAGGCTACACTATAATAGATATTAGATAGAGCTGATAATGTTAATATTTAGCATTTAAACATATAGTGTCAAAAAACATCTGTGTCTATGCTAACCAAGAACGCAAAAGTTCCCTTTCTGGGATAGTTTTGATGATATGAGAAATACTTCTGATATTGAACTGTTTAACCACCCTTAATAAATCTAGTTCTGGCATCAATCTGACCTTGCATGAACGTTTAGAAAACCAAAAAACTCAATATAATTTGCCTCCCTATACGCTGATGGTCCGTTGAGAACAAAAGTTTGTGTAATAGTCCACAAATATATTATTGATGTCAAGCATACTTATCTTCCACTATAATTAATTAAATTCATAAAAAATCCTACATAGTGATTTTCTGGATTTTTTTTTTCATTTTGTATCTCATAGTTGAAGTGTACATATGATGAAAGTTACAGGCCTCTATCATCTTTTTAAGTGGGAAAACTTGCACAATTGGTGGCTGACTTAATACTTTTTTGTCCCACTATACGTCACGTGTAATGTTCCATAGGGTCTGTTCGTTTAGTGGACCTGTGCATGTGACAGGGCAACTGGCCAATAAAAAATGATCATTATATATAGTTTTCAATCGAACACAACTAAGCCACAAAGCCAACCGACGCATCTCTTCACAAAATAAATGTATAAATAAATATCGCACTTCTTGCGACATTTTCGGTATTGAATAGTGTGTTTATACTTTGCATGCTTTCAATTTGCAAAAATAAAAATGTAATTTATAAATCTTTACCAAGTGACAAGTGACTTTTGTGCATGGACAAGTGAAACATAAATTAGTTTATTCAAAGGACAAGTGCCTCAAAAAGTTAATGTCAAGCCCTGAATCTATTATGAGGAATTTTCCCATAACTTGAGTTTTTACACATGTTTAAGAATCTCAAAATTAATATTGATATCGCAATATTCATGATCAATATCGCAATATCACATTTTGTCAATATCGTGCACCCCTATGCAATATTAGCAAGAATATCGACTTTCTGAATTGTTCTTTATTTATACAAAAGTAGAGTATTTAAATGAATAACTATATAGTGCTGCCTGTTGTTAAAGGTGAAGATTTTGTCATTTAAAATTGGCAAATCAACTATTACTACTACTGTTGTTGTCACGATTGGTGTGGTGGCGTTGCTACACTTACATTTCGGTGATGCACTTCCTTGTTTCACTTCCGTGTTTACGTTTGTCTCACGGCTGTTTGCACCTTTAATCAATGGGATATAAGAGGGTCGCGAGCAGTGCACTCATTGCTTCGCATTGTTCTATGTCACATTGTTTGTAGAGGTGAGTGTTTTTGTAACACGTTTGAATTGTTGTTTGAAGGTGCTTGTTTTAAGTCGCTATATGCGCATTTTCCTTTCATTCGACCAGTACGTGTTTTTGTCGCCGTTTACGGTTTGTTTTATGTTTTGTCATTAATAAACCTGACCCAAACGGATTACCTTGGCTCCTGCACATGGCTTCATCCACACTACACCCGACGAGTCGTGACAGAATGCGAAGCCAACAAAGAAGCCAGCAGAGCCAGCAGACGGTGAGTGGATTCCACGGGGGGGCAAGCTATAGCGCCCCGTCGGATGAAACTCGCCGTCGCCCCACGGAGCGGTGGGAGTGGAATCGGCCGGAGACACCACAGGAGCGGTGGCTACGTCTCCGGCCGTATGCTACGGTGGAACCACCGAAGCGGCATTCAGGGCCAGTTCTGATGGGTCCGCGGGCCTTCTATGAAGGAAGAATGAGGGCATCCCGGAAGCGCCCCAAAGAGATTTTTGGGGGGGAGCTAACGGGGTGTTCAGGAAGGTCCGCGGAGAGAGCACCCACGGTCCTGGTGCTGCAGGAACGGCCCCCCACTGCTCCGGGGCTGCAGACAGGGGGAGGGAAACCCCTGGAGCTACAGCCACTACCCCCGCCGTGGGAAGACCCTTTTCTGCCGCCGACGACAGGGACAGAAAAACCCCCGGAGGGGTTGGATGAACAGCCCTCAGCTGTTATTAGGACGTGGTGGAGGACATGGCTGGAGCTACAGCCACAAACCCCGCAGTGGGAAGACCCTTTTCGGCCACCGACGTCAGGGACAGAAAAACCCCCGGAGGGGTTGGATGATCAGCCCTCGGCTGTTATTAGGACGTGGTGGAGGACATGGCTGGATTTACAGGAGCCAGCGCCTGAGATGGTCGCCACCACGCTTGCGCCTGAGATGGTCGCCGTCACGCCAGCGTTCACGATGGTTCCTGCCGTCCCGCCAGCGCCCAAGATGGCTACCGTCGTCCCGCCAGCGCTCAAGATGGCCGTTGCCGTCCCGCCAGCGCCCAAGATGGCTGCTGCCGTCACGCCAGCGCTCAAGATGGCTGCCGTCGTCCCGCCGGCGCTCAAGATGGCTGTTGCCGTCACGCCAGCGCCCACGATGGCTCCCGCCGTCACGCCAGCGTCCACGATGGCTCCCGCCGTCCCGCCAGCGCCCAAGATGGCTACCGTCGTCCCGCCAGCGCCCAAGATGGCTGCCGCCGTCACGCCAGCGTCCACGATGGCTCCCGCCGTCCCGCCAGCGCTCAAGATAGCTGCCGCCGTTCAGCCAGCGCTCAAGATGGCTGTTGCCGCCACGCCAGCGCTCAAGATGGCTGCCGTCGTCCCGCCGGCGCTCAAGATGGCTGTTGCCGTCACGCCAGCGCCCACGATGGCTCCCGCCGTCACGCCAGCGCTCAAGATGGCTGTCACGCCAGCGCTCAAGATGGCTGTGGCTGTCACGCCAGCGCCCAAGATGGCTGCCGTCGTTCCATCACCGCCCACAATGGCTGCCGCATCGCCGCCCACAATGGCTGCCGCATCGCCGCCCACAATGGCTGCCGCATCGCCGCCCACAATGGCTGCCGCATCGCCGCCCACAATGGCTGCCGCATCGCCGCCCACAATGGCTGCCGCATCGCCGCCCACAATGGCTGCCGCCGCGCGCCCACGAAGGCCGCGCCACGACGCCCACGATGGCCGCCGCCACGACGACGCTCACGATGGCCGCCGCCACGACGACGCTCACGATGGCCGCCGCCACGACGACGCTCACGATGGCCGCCGCCACGACGGCGCCACGATGGCCGCCGCCACGCCACGACGACGCTCACGATGGCCGCCGCCACGACGACGCTCACGATGGCCGCCGCCACGACGACGCTCACGATGGCCGCCGCCACGACGACGCTCACGATGGCCGCCGCCACGCTCACGATGGCGCCGCCACGCTCACGATGGCCGCCGCCACGACTACGCTCACGATGGCCGCCGCCACGGCTACGCTCACGATGGCCGCCGCCACGGCTACGCTCACGATGGCCGCCGCCACGGCTACGCTCACGATGGCCGCCGCCACGGCTACGCTCACGATGGCCGCCGCCACGGCTACGCTCACGATGGCCGCCGCCACGGCTACGCTCACGATGGCCGCCGCCACGGCTACGCTCACGATGGCCGCCGCCACGGCTACGCTCACGATGGCCGCCGCCACGATGGCCACGATGGCCGCCGCCACGCTACGCTCACGATGGCCGCCGCCACGACTACGCTCACGATGGCCGCCGCCACGACTACGCTCACGATGGCCGCCGCCACGACTACGCTCACGATGGCCGCCGCCACGACTACGCTCACGATGGCCGCCGCCACGACTACGCTCACGATGGCCGCCGCCACGACTCGCTCACGATGGCCGCCGCCACGACTACGCTCACGATGGCCGCCGCCACGACTACGCTCACGATGGCCGCCGCCACGCTCACGATGGCCGCCGCCACGACTACGCCACGATGGCCGCCGCCACGACTACGCCCACGATGGCCGCCGCCACGACTGCGCCCACGATGGCCGCCGCCACGACTGCGCCCCCGATGGCCGCCGCCACGACGGCGCCCACGATGGCCTCCGCCACCACGTCGCCCACGACGGCGGACTCTGAGCTGCACAAGATGGCGGACTCTGAGCCGCACAAGATGGCGGACTCTGAGCCGCACAAGATGGCGGACTCTCTGCCGCACTAGATGGCGGTCTCTCTGCCGCACTAGATGGCGGCCTCTCAGCCACCGAGGCCTTTTCAGGGCTGGACCTGCGGTCCTGGACTGACCCTTTTGGGTTTGACTGCGGGTTCTCTCCCTGTTGCTCCCTTGTTTTGGTTTTGTGTTTCCGTTCGGCTATCTGGGGAGCTAGCCTTTTAGTGGGGGATACTGTCACGATTGGTGTGGTGGCGTTGCTACACTTACATTTCGGTGATGCACTTCCTTGTTTCACTTCCGTGTTTACGTTTGTCTCACGGCTGTTTGCACCTTTAATCAATGGGATATAAGAGGGTCGCGAGCAGTGCACTCATTGCTTCGCATTGTTCTATGTCACATTGTTTGTAGAGGTGAGTGTTTTTGTAACACGTTTGAATTGTTGTTTGAAGGTGCTTGTTTTAAGTCGCTATATGCGCATTTTCCTTTCATTCGACCAGTACGTGTTTTTGTCGCCGTTTACGGTTTGTTTTATGTTTTGTCATTAATAAACCTGACCCAAACGGATTACCTTGGCTCCTGCACATGGCTTCATCCACACTACACCCGACGAGTCGTGACAGTTGTCTGCTTATGGTTAGTGAATCAAAATCAAATGTCTCATGTGTTTTACATGAGCATATTCATTATGGATCCTATTTCTTCTTTTCCTTCTGTTGGACATATACAGCACCCTACGTTTTGCTAAGTTTACAGTTTACAGATATTCGTACTGAACTGTCTATTTCAGAAATACACGTTACACGCTGATCCTACCTCCGTTTCACTATGGAAAAAAAGTACACATAAGAAACAGAGCTGTTTACTTCAAATCTCTCATATATATATATATATATATATATATATATATATATATATATTATGATTTTTAAAATTGGGCACTATTTTAATCAGGAGAACCTACTCTTCTAAATAAGATATGACAGGCCAGTGGGCTTTGCTGCCATAACAAACTAGGCACCCATTGGAACTCTGAGCTCTGCCCAATGGTTTCCTATAGTGAGGAGAGTGATGCCGGACTTTAGAGGCAAAGTTGGGCATAATTTTCTTCAGCAGAACCTCAGCTTTCTAATAAGATAATCACAATTCAGCGGGCTTCCATGTCAGCACACACTAGTCAAGAAAACGTGGGTCTGTTTAGAACATGGTGAGCTTTAGAGGCAAATTACTCAAAATTTATATTTTCAGATTATTTGGCCATGATTTTATTCAGCAGAACCTCAGCTTTTCAATAAGATATAAGTTTAGCGGGCTTCCATGTCATCAAACACTATACAAGAAATAGCCTGAAATAACATTTTTCGAAATACTTCCACCAAAAGCAACTGTAAGCGCACTTGATACCGTAAACGACCAGATGTTTACTACATAGAACAGTTGTTATTTTTCGAT
>JAHKKI010000148.1:0-14801 GCA_029465975.1 Dallia pectoralis | reverse complement strand
AGTACAGCATGTAACCTGCCTATAGTACAGCATGTAACCTGCCTATAGTGCAGCATGTAACCAGCCTATTAAGCAGCATTGTAAGCAGCCTTTTAACCAACCTAGTAACCTATGAAACACCATTGCAACTTGCCTAGTTGTTTTAGTGAGCCTACACAAACAGTACTGGCTAGCTAGTAAGTTTCCACACTAACAAAAGTCGTTTGAATACAATCTACCCAGTGATGGAGCATACACATACAAGAGTAACTAGCTAGCTAGCAGCGCTAACGCTAGCTAGCATGCTAACGTTGTTGTTTGATGTATGCATACACTTACAGTAGTAGCTAACGCTAGCTAGCGCGCTAACGCTAGCTAACATGCTAACGTGTAAACAGAGACCCAGAGAAAGAACTTACCCATTCATTCATTGCTGCAGGCTGTCTGAATGTATGCATACACTTACAGAAGTAGCTAACGCTAGCTAGCGCGCTAACGCTAGCTAACATGCTAACATGTAAACAGAGACCCAGAGAAAGAACTTACCCATTCATTCATTCATTCAGTCATTGCTTCAGGCAGAGTCTTTGGCTGTAGCCAGGCAACTATGCCTTTGTCAGGAGGAACACCTGTTCTCATCGATATCAGAGCGCGCTGCCTCCTCCCCCCCGCCCCTTCCAGAAAGTTCCTTCATTAAGCCAATGCAGCTTGTCTGTCTGTGTCAGGCATGGTCGTATACTATTAGCTCTGTCTGTGTCAGGCATGGTCGCACATGCTCACACAGTTTAAACAATCACATCATGAGAATCCCAAGAACCAGGCGGACATTTTGTTATATAATATGTATATGTAACCCCAGAAATGTAGGCGCCATCACAATTTACAAACGAACAAAAAAACACAAAAAATCGCTTTCAAATTAGAGTGGAGAAAATCACCGTTTCAATGGATCTCTATGGGGAGGCGCAAGTTGGAAACAAAAAGACATAACGAAATCAATATTTATGTTACAGCTTATATTTGAACAATTTGAGTGACAGCACAAATAGATGAACGTTTTGATATGCCATTTGTCAAAATTTGATATAATAATAATAATAATAACTAGATAGGGTACAATTTCTGCTGAAATTGTGATGATGTGTGCTTGCGGCCACCCGTAGTCGACTGTGTACTGATATCAACTGCCAAACTGAGGTGACACTGCTGCGCCATAGTATGCAATGTGTTAAACCTATCAGTCATTACTCATGAATACACACTGCTGCTGCATGCACCATAGTATGCAATGTGTTAAACCTCAGTCATTACTCATGAATACACACGCAACCTGCCTAGTTGTTTTAGTGAGCCTACACAAACAGTACTGGCTAGCTAGTTAGTTTGCAGACTAACAAAAGTCGTTTGAATACAATCTACCCAGTGATGGAGCATACACATACAAGAGTAATTAGCTAGCTAGCAGCGCTAACGCTAGCTAGCATGCTAACGTTGTTGTTTGATGTATGCATACACTTACAGATGTAGCTAATGCTAGCTAGCGCGCTAATGCTAGCTAACATGCTAACGTTAGCTAGCGCGCAAACGCTAGCAAACGCTAGCTAGCGCGCAAACGCTAGCTAACATGCTAACGTGTAAACAGAGACCCGGAGAAACAACTTACCCATTCATTCATTGCTGCAGGCTGTCTGAATGTATGCATACACTTACAGTAGTAGCTAACGCTAGCTAACGCGCTAACGCTAGCTAGCGCGCTAACGCTAGCTAACATGCTAATGTGTAAACAGAGACCCAGAGAAAGAACTTACCCATTCATTCATTGCTGCAGGCTGTCTTAATGTATGCATACACTTACAGTAGTAGCTAACGCTAGCTAGCGCGCTAACGCTAGCTAACATGCTAACATGTAAACAGAGACCCAGAGAAAGAACTTACCCATTCATTCATTCATTCATTCATTGCTGCAGGCATATGTCTGTGGCTGTTGCCTGGCAGTGTATTTGGCTGTAGCCAGGCAACTATGCCTTTGTCAGGAGGAACACCTGTTCTCATTGATATCAGAGTGCGCTGCCTCCTCCCCCCCGCCCCTTCAAGAATGTTCCTCCTATTTAGTGTCTGTGTCAAACAATAGGATTTAGGCATGGTCGTATACTTTTAGCTCTACTACCCAGAGTTTTACTCACACAGTTTAAACCATAGACATAATATACATAGACGCCGTATCTACCGCTATGCCTACTGGCGCTGACGGGAAATGCGGCCGCCATCTTGCGGCGGTCCACCGCTCCACTCAGTGTAATCGGTTTGGCAGGTGCAATGAGCTGTCAGCGCATTCAATTAATCATATCTCACTGAATACACAACTGATTTTCACGTGTTTTTTTTGCTGCAAAGGTCATACATGTAGCTATGACACAGGACACATGATTCAGCGTATTTTAATATTCATAGTGGGCTTAACAGTAATATAATATTCTGATATATGATGCTGTAGGCTATGATAGGTATTTTGCAAATCACACAATATAATTATGATAGAGAAGCAGAAACAGATAGTGGCAGTAAAGTCAGATATTTAATAAGTTGAAAAAATAATACATGATTATATAATATTCTACTTTAAGCTTTTTATATTTCACACACACACCACTAAAACCCCTGGAAGAGGACTGTTTTGCAGAGCTTCTTTCTCGTGCTCCCTTTTTGCAGTTCAAAAGAGGTGAGTTTGGCAACGTGGTTCAGCCTTAGCTTGAGAAACACAGACACAACCAATGACAACAAGTCTGAATGATGGTTGTCGATGCCAATCTGGGTCTCCTCAATGTGTTCCCCAGCAGAAAAACATCCTTCGTTCCAATATCCTCTCGGACAATGTGTGTGATTGTCGACACCTTAGGAGGTTGGATTGTTGAAGCTCGGCGGATCACCCTCTCTGCACCTCTCAGAACCTAATATTAAAAAAATAATACATTTTTATATAGTGATTTACACAGTGCTCACAGCAACTGCACACAGCGCCTGCCCAACACTGATAATACAGTCTGATCATACAGTCTAATGATACAGTCTGATATACAGTCTGGTAATACAGTCTGATATACAGTCTGGTAATACGGTCTAATGATACAGTCTGGTAATACAGTCTGATAATACAGTCTGGTAATACAGTCTGGAAATACGGTCTGGAAATACGGTCTGATAATACGGTCTGATAATACGGTCTGGTAATACGGTCTGGTAATACGGTCTGGTAATACGGTCTGGTAATACAGTCTGGCAATACAGTCTAATGATACAACACTGATGATACAGTCTGATGATACGGTCTGATGATACGGTCTGATGATACGGTCTGATGATACGGTCTGATGATACGGTCTGATAATACGGTCTGATAATACGGTCTGATCATACAGTCTAATGATACGTTCTGATAATACGTTCTGATAATACGTTCTGATAATACGTTCTGATAATACGTTCTGATAATACGTTCTGATAATACGGTCTGATAATACAGTTTAATGATACGGTCTGATAATACGGTCTGATGATACAGTCTAATGATACGGTCTGATAATACGGTCTGATAATACGGTCTGATAATACAGTCTGGTAATACGGTCTGGTAATACGGTCTGATGATACGGTCTGATGATACGGTCTGATGATACAGTCTGATGATACAGTCTGATGATACAGTCTGGTAATACAGTCTAATGATACAGTCTGATAATACGGTCTGATACAGACTGAGTGATAATACAGTCTGATAATACAGTCTGATAATACAGTCTGATATACAGTCTGATAATACAGTCTGATAATACAGTCTGATAATACGGTCTGATCATACAGTCTGGTAATACAGTCTGATCATACAGTCTGATCATACAGTCTGATATACAGTCTGATAATACGGTCTGATACAGACTGAGTGATAATACAGTCTGATAATACAGTCTGATAATACGGTCTGATCATACAGTCTGGTAATACAGTCTGATCATACAGTCTGATCATACAGTCTGATCATACAGTCTGATCATACAGTCTGATGATACAGTCTGATAATACAACACTGATAATACAGTCTAATGATACAGTCTGATGATACAGTCTAATGATACAGTCTGATAATACAGTCTGATACAGACTGAGTGATAATACAGTCTGATAATACAGTATGTGCTGTGTAAATGGCCAATGTTATACCAGTAATAATAGGTTATATTTCTACAATAGCATTATTGTGTCATTTGTAATCTAAGTGTTATATGACTTATCAAGTCTCAGTTCATAATCGGGTGAACACCGGCCGGTGAAGTAAACATACTAGCCAAGCTAGCATACTTGGATTTCAGTACAGTGATACATGCTCCTTCTCTACTCACTGGTAATATTATTTTCACAATAATATTAGATAGTAATATTATTTTATAGTAATATTATTTTCACAAAACACAACCAATAATACCGAAATATTAAATCTTACTTGTGAAGGTAATCCCCCGAGCCCAGCTGGCGATGGTCCGCCGATTTAAGCAGGAATATGCTGCACAGTGCTGTGGCATCGTATATATTCTGCTGCTACCAACTAGGAGTTCGACCGCATTAAGATGGTGGCCGCATTTCTTGAGCCCAGCAGCGGATGTGGCGTCTATGTATATTATGTCTATGGTTTAAACAATTACATCATGAGAATCCTAAGAACCAGGCGGACATTTTGTTGTATAACATGTATCTGTAACCCCAGTAATGTAGGCGCTATCACAATTTACAAACGAACAAAAAAACACAAAAAATCGCTTTCAAATTAGAGTGGAGAAAATCACCATTTCTATGGATGTCTATGGGGAGGCGCAAGTTGGAAACAAAAGGACATAACGTAATAAATATATATGTTACAGCTTATATTTGAACATTTTGAGTGACAGCACAAATAGATGAACGTTTTGATATGCCATTTGTGTGTAAAGGGTTGAAACTCAGGCAGCAGTAGCAGTTTACAAATGTTCTCTACATTTTCTGCTGAATGGGCTCTCACACTCTAGTTTTGAAGATTCCGTCAATGTATTTCAATGAGGATTAATTAGCGACAATATCGTTAATATTTCGTAAACTACATAACGAAACCTTCTACAAAACAATGCTAACAAAATAGAGTTCGGGACGCACATTTTGACACCTTTTTTGTCCATCTAGTGCAAAAACTGTGGGAGGAGATAGGGTGGTCAAAATTTGATATAATAATAATAATATATATGTGAGATTACAATATGTGTCCTTGACCATAGTCAAGCACACATAACTAGTAGAATCACCAGATAAATGGATGACAGGTGAGAATATGAACTAGTAGAATCACCAGATAGATGGATGACAGGTGAGAATATGAACTAGTAGAATCACCAGATAGATGGATGACAGGTGATAATATGAACTAGTAGAATCACCAGATAGATGGATGACAGGTGAGAATATGAACTAGTAGAATCACCAGATAGATGGATGACAGGTGAGAATATGAACTAGTAGAATCACCAGATAGATGGATGACAGGTGAGAATATGAACCAGTAGAATCACCAGATAGATGGATGACAGGTGAGAATATGAACCAGTAGAATCACCAGATAGATGGATGACAGGTGAGAATATGAACTAGTAGAATCACCAGATAGATGGATGACAGGTGATAATATGAACTAGTAGAATCACCAGATAGATGGATGACAGGTGAGAATATGAACTAGTAGAATCACCAGATAGATGGATGACAGGTGAGAATATGAACTAGTAGAATCACCAGATAGATGGATGACAGGTGAGAATATGAACTAGTAGAATCACCAGATAGATGGATGACAGGTGAGAATATGAACCAGTAGAATCACCAGATAGATGGATGACAGGTGAGAATATGAACCAGTAGAATCACCAGATAGATGGATGACAGGTGAGAATATGAACTAGTAGAATCACCAGATAGATGGATGACAGGTGATAATATGAACTAGTAGAATCACCAGATAGATGGATGACAGGTGAGAATATGAACTAGTAGAATCACCAGATAGATGGATGACAGGTGAGAATATGAACTAGTAGAATCACCAGCTTCAATGTAATTTCCTAAAACTCAACATGGACAAAACTGAGATCATTTTTATTGGAACTCCATCTCTTATCAGGAAAATTCCCACTGATTTCAAGTGCGAGATTGCGGGCACTTTCATCAAACCATCTAACACTGTTAAAAATCTGGGTGTACTTTTTGACTCCTCCCTTTCACTCCAGTCTCATATCAAATCTGTCACTAAATCGGCCTTCTTTCACTTACGTCGGATCGCCAAACTCCGTCCTTTCCTCAACACTAAAGACGCTGAAACTGTAATTCATTCATTCATAACATCACGTCTTGATTACTGCAATGCCCTTTTTATTGGTCTTCCTGCCAGCTCCATCTCCAGGTTGCAATATATTCAAAACTCTGCTGCTAGATTACTTACTCACACCAAGCGTTCTGCTCATATCACCCCAATTCTGTCTGATCTTCACTGGCTGCCAGTGGCCTATCGTATTCAATTCAAAATCCTCCTGCTCACTTTTAAATCTCTACACAGTTTAGCTCCCCCCTATCTTAGCAACCTGATCCATCCCTACAAACCGACACGTTCACTAAGATCCTCTGACTCTAGCCTTCTTGTAGTCCCTAAGCACCGGCTAGCTTCCATGGGGGCTAGATCGTTCAGTGTTGTTGCACCAACACTGTGGAACTCTCTCCCTCAATCACTCCGCCATGTCTGTACTCTATCTGAATTCAAATCCTTACTCAAAACCCACTTATTCTCTAAGTGTTATTTGTAAGTTTGTATTTCACTGTTGTTGTCCTTCTGTGTTTTTTTTGTTTTTTTTGGTGGTAATGTTTGTTATTACTGCTTACTGTTTTATGTCCTGAATTGTAAAGCGTCCTTGAGCCCTGGAAAGGCGCTATATAAATAAAACGTATTATTATTATTACCAGATAGATGGATGACAGGTGAGAATATGAACTAGTACCATCACCAGATAGATGCATGACAGGTGAGAATATGAACTAGTAGAATTACCAGATAGATGGATGACAGGTGAGAATATGAACTAGTAGAATCACCAGATAGATGGATGACAGGTGAGAATATGAACTAGTAGAATCACCAGATAGATGGATGACAGGTGAGAATATGAACTAGTAGAATCACCAGATAGATGGATGACAGGTGAGAATATGAACTAGTAGAATTACCTGATAGATGGATGACAGGTGAGAATATGAACTAGTAGAATCACCAGATAGATGGATGACAGGTGAGAATATGAACTAGTAGAATCACCAGATAGATGGATGACAGGTGAGAATATGAACTAGTAGAATCACCAGATAGATGGATGACAGGTGAGAATATGAACTATTACAATCACCAGATAGATGGATGACAAGTGAGAAAATGAACTAGTAGAATCACCAGATAGATGGATGACAGGTGAGAATATGAACTAGTAGAATCACCAGATAGATGGATGACAGGTGAGAATATGAACTAGTAGAATCACCAGATAGATGGATGACAGGTGAGAATATGAACTAGTAGAATTACCAGATAGATGGATGACAGGTGAGAATATGAACTAGTAGAATCACCAGATAGATGGATGACAGGTGAGAATATGAACTAGTAGAATCACCAGATAGATGGATGACAGGTGAGAATATGAACTAGTAGAATCACCAGATAGATGGATGACAGGTGAGAATATGAACTAGTAGAATTACCTGATAGATGGATGACAGGTGAGAATATGAACTAGTAGAATCACCAGATAGATGGATGACAGGTGAGAATATGAACTAGTAGAATCACCAGATAGATGGATGACAGGTGAGAATATGAACTAGTAGAATCACCAGATAGATGGATGACAGGTGATAATATGAACTAGTAGAATCACCAGGTAGATGGATGACAGGTGAGAATATGAACTAGTAGAATCACCAGATAGATGGATGACAGGTGAGAATATGAACTAGTAGAATCACCATATAGATGGATGACAGGTGAGAATATGAACTAGTAGAATCACCAGATAGATGGATGACAGGTGAGGATATGAACTAGTAGAATCACCAGATAGATGGATGACAGGTGAGAATATGAACTAGTAGAATCACCAGATAGATGGATGACAGGTGAGAATATGAACTAGTAGAATCACCAGATAGATGGATGACAGGTGAGAATATGAACTAGTAGAATCACCAGATAGATGCATGACAGGTGAGAATATGAACTAGTAGAATCACCAGATAGATGGATGACAGCTGAGAATATGAACTAGTAGAATCACCAGATAGATGGATGACAGGTGAGAATATGAACTAGTAGAATCACCTGATAGATGGATGACAGGTGAGAATATAAACTAGTAGAATCACCAGATAGATGGATGACAGGTGAGAATATGAACTAGTAGAATCACCAGATAGATGCATGACAGGTGAGAATATGAACTAGTAGAATCACCAGATAGATGGATGACAGGTGAGCATATGAACTAGTAGAATCGCCTGATAGATGGATGACAGGTGAGAATATGAACTAGTAGAATCACCAGATAGATGGATGACTGGTGAGAATATGAACTAGTAGAATCACCAGATAGATGGATGACAGGTGAGAATATGAACTAGTAGAATCACCAGATAGATGGATGACAGGTGAGAATATGAACTAGTAGAATCACCAGATAGATGGATGACAGGTGAGAATATGAACTAGTAGAATCACCAGATAGATGGATGACAGGTGATGATAATATGAACTAGTAGAATCACCAGATAGATGGATGACAGGTGAGAATATGAACTAGTAGAATCACCAGATAGATGGATGACAGGTGAGAATATGAACTAGTAGAATCACCAGATAGATGGATGACAGGTGAGAATATGAACTAGTAGAATCACCATATAGATGGATGACAGGTGAGAATATGAACTAGTAGAATCACCAGATAGATGGATGACAGGTGAGAATATGAACTAGTAGAATCACCAGATAGATGGATGACAGGTGAGAATATGAACTAGTAGAATCACCAGATAGATGGATGACAGGTGAGAATATGAACTAGTAGAATCACCAGATAGATGGATGACAGGTGAGAATATGAACTAGTAGAATCACCAGATAGATGGATGACAGGTGAGAATATGAACTAGTAGAATCACCAGATAGATGGATGACTGGTGAGAATATAAACTAGTACCATCACCAGATAGATGGATGACAGGTGAGAATATGAACTAGTAGAATCACCAGATAGATGGATGACAGGTGAGAATATGAACCAGTAGAATCACCAGATAGATGGATGACAGGTGAGAATATGAACTAGTAGAACCACCAGATAGATGGATGACTGGTGAGAATATGAACTAGTAGAATCACCAGATAGATGGATGACAGGTGAGAATATGAACTAGTAGAATCACCAGATAGATGGATGACAGGTGAGAATATGAACTAGTAGAATCACCTGATAGATGGATGACAGGTGAGAATATGAACTAGTAGAATCACCAGATAGATGGATGACAGGTGAGAATATGAACTAGTAGAATCACCAGATAGATGGATGACAGGTGAGAATATGAACTAGTAGAATCACCTGATAGATGGATGACAGGTGAGAATATGAACTAGTAGAATCACCAGATAGATGGATGACAGGTGATAATATGAACTAGTAGAATCACCAGATAGATGGATGACAGGTGATAATATAAACTAGTAGAATCACCAAATAGATGGATGACAGGTGAGAATATGAACTAGTAGAATCACCAGATAGATGGATGACAGGTGAGAATATGAACTAGTAGAATCACCAGATAGATGGATGACAGGTGAGAATATGAACTAGTAGAATCACCAGATAGATGGATGACTGGTGAGAATATGAACTAGTAGAATCACCAGATAGATGGATGACAGGTGAGAATATGAACTAGTAGAATCACCAGATAGATGGATGACAGCTGAGAATATGAACTAGTAGAATCACCAGATAGATGGATGACAGGTGAGAATATGAACTAGTAGAATCACCAGATAGATGGATGACAGCTGAGAATATGAACTAGTAGAATCACCAGATAGATGGATGACAGGTGAGAATATGAACTAGTAGAATCACCTGATAGATGGATGACAGGTGAGAATATGAACTAGTAGAATCACCAGATAGATGGATGACAGGTGAGAATATGAACTAGTAGAATCACCAGATAGATGGATGACAGGTGAGAATATGAACTAGTAGAATCACCAGATAGATGGATGACAGGTGAGAATATGAACTAGTAGAATCACCAGATAGATGGATGACAGCTGAGAATATGAACTAGTAGAATCACCAGATAGATGGATGACAGGTGAGAATATGAACTAGTAGAATCACCTGATAGATGGATGACAGGTGAGAATATGAACTAGTAGAATCACCAGATAGATGGATGACAGGTGAGAATATGAACTAGTAGAATCACCAGATAGATGGATGACAGGTGAGAATATGAACTAGTAGAATCAGCAGATAGATGGATGACAGGTGAGAATATAAACTAGTAGAATCACTAGATAGATGGATGACAGGTGATAATATGAACTAGTAGAATCACCAAATAGATGGATGACAGGTGAGAATATGAACTAGTAGAATCACCAGATAGATGGATGACAGGTGAGAATATGAACTAGTAGAATCACCAGATAGATGGATGACAGGTGAGAATATGAACTAGTAGAATCACCAGATAGATGGATGACAGGTGAGAATATGAACTAGTAGAATCACCAGATAGATGGATGACAGGTGAGAATATGAACTAGTAGAATCACCATATAGATGGATGACAGGTGAGTATATGAACTAGTAGAATCACCAGATAGATGGATGACAGGTGAGAATATGAACTAGTAGAATCACCAGATAGATGGATGACAGGTGATAATATGAACTAGTAGAATCACCAGATAGATGGATGACAGGTGAGAATATGAACTAGTAGAATCACCAGATAGATGCATGACAGGTGAGAATATGAACTAGTAGAATCACCAGGTAGATGGATGACAGGTGAGAATATAAACTAGTAGAATCACCAGATAGATGGATGACAGGTGAGAATATGAACTAGTAGAATCACCAGATAGATGGATGACAGGTGAGAATATGAACTAGTAGAATCACCAGATAGATGGATGACAGGTGAGAATATGAACTAGTAGAATCACCTGATAGATGGATGACAGGTGAGAATATGAACTAGTAGAATCACCAGATAGATGGATGACAGGTGAGAATATGAACTAGTAGAATCACCAGATAGATGGATGACAGGTGATAATATAAACTAGTAGAATCACCAGATAGATGGATGACAGGTGAGAATATGAACTGAATCAGCACTAGTAGAATATGAATCAGTAGAATCCAGATAGATGGATGACAGGTGAGAATATGAACTAGTAGAATCAACAGATAGATGGATGACTGGTGAGAATATGAACTAGTAGAATCACCAGATAGATGGATGACAGGTGAGAATATGAACTAGTAGAATCACCAGATAGATGGATGACAGCTGAGAATATGAACTAGTAGAATCACCAGATAGATGGATGACAGGTGAGAATATGAACTAGTAGAATCACCTGATAGATGGATGACAGGTGATAATATGAACTAGTAGAATCACCAGATAGATGGATGACTGGTGAGAATATGAACTAGTAGAATCACCAGGTGAGAATAATAGGTCAGTGATAATCATTAGCGTTTCTTCATATAATACATGTTTTAGTTGTCATTTTTATTTATTGTGATGTTGTTATTTGTGTTTTATAGATCTTTCTTCAAGTCCTCCTTCTCACTCCACACCACCTCCCTCTTCTCCTTCCTCCTCTCTCCTCCTTCCTCTCTCTGTGTTTGGAGCAGCTGGTCTGTGTATCTTTCTGGTCATTCTACTGTTCCTGGTCCTGAAGAATAAAGGTGTGATATTTAACATATCAACAAATTGCAACTAGTCAGTTAATGTATCTAGTAACATATGACACATAACACCACACCTGCTGCTTCTCATTACCATATCTCAAACCTGTGTTCCTGATCACTGTCCTTGTTTTAGTTCCTACATCCCTCAATTGTCACTCATTATATAAATTCTTAGTTTACATTGTAGTTTTTATGTCCTGGTTTCAAGTTTGTTTTTACCTTAATCATTGCTAATAAAAGTCAAATTATCTGTATTATTGTTAAGTGCCACACCTGAACCCATAGACTTGATCTCCACTGATGTTAGGATCAAACCAAAAGAAAAGAGAGGTACACATCAACACACACACACACACACACACACACACACACACACACACACACACACACACACACACACACACACACACACACACACACACACACACACACACACACACACACACACACAGGCACAGGGCCCTGGTTCAAACTTTTTGTTGTGATAAATAGTTAATACATTTACATTACCTTATTTTTTCAACCCTCTGTCTTGTCTCTACAGAAGCTGATCCAGTCTACTCTGAAGTAAAGAAATGTATATCAACAGGTACATGTTTACCCCATAACATAATACAAGTAATATATATTTCCACTGCAAAAACACACCGAACCCATATAAGCACAAAACTAATGCAAATGTATTCTTTAAAATCCCTGTCTTAAAATATCATAATAAATAAAGAAACAATCAACCTCAAGTGGTGAACATGTAGAGAAACCAGCGTTGGCGCAAAGAAGAGCTTGAGTAGTGATTTGGGGTTTAAGTCTAGTATTCTATTGCATTTAATAAAAAAAATGAAAATAATAGTTAAATATTTCACAGGCTTAACTCTTATATAAATACATGGTATTCAATTGAGAATAGAGAGTTTGTCACGATTGTGTTGGTGAGGGTTATGTTCTACACTGTGCTTGTAGGGGTGAGCACTTTTTATTCTGAGATCTTTTTTGCTTAATGCTTACTGCTGGGGTGAATTAGCTATTAGTTGGGTTATTTAAGGTTCTAGGGAGTGTCACTAGGTTGTCGGTTATTGTGTCACGTCACGGTCATGTATGTGGTGAGTGTTTATCGTGTCACTGTTTTGTATGATTAGTTGTCGCTATTGTTACCTCACTTTTATTTTCAGTATACATGTTGGTTGGTCACGTTCGTTGCCTTTAGTATACATTTTGTTAATGTTAAATAGATACCACAAACGTCTTTAGTAGCTCTGCGTGTGGCTTTCTTGGCACTACACCACCTGGGTGCCTGAAAGAGTTTAGCAATTTGAATTCATAACGTAGCATTTAGTGTAACGAATACTCTGCACAGTGTTGCAGCCCCTAGTTGACTCTGGCACTCCGTCTCGTCTCTGTACTAACTGCTGGTAGGAGTGTGATGTCAGCAAACACACCCCACAGTCACAACTGAACCAAATCAGTTAATTGTATTGTGTGTATGTTGTTTGACACTTGTTACATCCCTCTTGCTCTCCCTCTCTCCTTCTTTGTGTTAATGTATTTATTTGCAGATTGGACACAGGTGGAGTTTAAAGGGTTGTTTGGGTGAATGGTTGTACCTGTGGGTGGAGCCAACCAGAAGATAAAAGTTCCTGGTGCCCAGCCCCACTGGCTCTCTTTTCTTCCCAAGTGCCATTTTAATTTGTACTTGGTTAGAGAATGCTTGTATTATTAGGTACACCCTTCAACACTTACATATCTTACAATCACTCATGCATTTCTATAACACTCCTCATATGTCTACTATCTCACCATTCACCAGTTAATTCTTCTTTGTAAGTTTCCATTTTGTTAATTATTCAATAAACATTTATTCTTTTAAAGCCAACGTGTGGACTCCCTTGTTCGTCACTATCTATGAGCCGGATTGTGACAAATTGGGGCTCGTCCGGGATGTTTTTTCCATGGCTAGTTTATTTAGTTCTAGTATTGTTACCAGAGGTCTATATGGCTATTTGACCATTGTTATGCACTGTTGTGTAATTGGAGGTACACATTTACTTTTTGGTAGCTTAGAACAATGACCTTTCATAGTATTTGTTTGGTTACTTGTTTTTGTATAACACGTTTGATTCTGTGCATTGGTAGTGAGGGGTTTGCGAGATCTCTTCCTGTACTGGCTGGAGACATTGTTCTGTTCCTAGGTCATCAGATTATGGAGGCGAGTTGTCTTTCCAGTGTATGAGCGTATTTTGAGGCCTACATCTTGTCTTTTCCCCTGTTTGGTATAGCGATGTGTTCCCACTGGGGGCAGGTTGTGCAAGGTGAGGTTTCACTTGGTTCCATTTGATTTTGGGTAAAAATGTAGCTGATAGTCGTGTCTGGCGTGATGAGCCTTGCTGGTACTACAGTCAAAACAGAACAGAGCACATAGACAAAGAGGTTGATAATCTATTAGGTGGTTTACCATTGCCCATGTCCCGCGGTGATCTGGTGGTAGAGCAGTCTGCTGATCCTACCTAAAAAGGTTTATATTATCAAGTACTTCCAGTTGAGGAACTAAGGAGTGCTGCCTCAGGGTTACTACATTCACAAACTATTGTTGGAGAGGAACTGGACGCCTCATAGCAAACGTTTGTGGTTCCTTCTAAGCTTTCAGATCTAGTTTTGAAAACATCCCATGATGTTTCTGGAACCTCCAATCGTATTTTGCAACATTTTTATTGGCCTCATTCGAAGAAA
>JAHKKI010000147.1:0-14812 GCA_029465975.1 Dallia pectoralis | reverse complement strand
ATATCTAGTGTTGTAAGCATTTTGTTATTTTCTTGGCGGGAAGAAACAATCAATCAAAAAGTTAATTATGCAGTGAAGAAATCAATAAGAGCTGTAATTTCAACTTTCTAATACCCTACGGCCACACCACCCTGAAAACGCCCGATCTCGGAAGCCAAACAGGGTCGGGCTTGGTTAGTACTTGGATGGGAGACCGCCTGGGAATATCTAGTGTTGTAAGCATTTTGTTATTTTCTTGGCGGGAAGAAACAATCAATCAAAAAGTTAATTATGCAGTGAAGAAATCAATAAGAGCTGTATTTTCAAATGTTCTAATAGCCTACGGCCACACCACCCTGAAAACGCCCGATCTCGTCTGAAAGCCAAACAGGGTCGGGCTTGGTTAGTACTTGGATGGGAGACCGCCTAGGAATATCTAGTGTTGTAAGCATTTTGTTATTTTCATGGCGGGAAGAAACAATCAATCAAAAAGTTAATTATGCAGTGAAGAAATCAATAAGAGCTGTAATTTCAACTTTTCTAATACCTTACGGCCACACCACCCTGAAAACGCCTGATCTCGGAAGCCAAACAGGGTTGGGCTTGGTTAGTACTTGGATGGGAGACCGCCTAGGAATATCTAGTGTTGTAAGCATTTTGTTATTTTCATGGCGGGAAGAAACAATCAATCAAAAAGTTAATTATGCAGTGAAGAAATCAATAAGAGCTGTAATTTCAACTTTCTAATAGCTTACGGCCACAACACCCTGAAAACGCCTGATCTCGGAAGCCAAACAGGGTCGGGCTTGGTTAGTACTTGGATGGGAGACCGCCTGGAATATCTAGTGTTGTAAGCATTTTGTTATTTTCTTGGCGGGAAGAAACAATCAATCAAAAAGTTAATTATGCAGTGAAGAAATCAATAACAGCTGTAATTTCAACTTTTCTAATAGCTTACGGCCACACCACCCTGAAAACGCCCGATCTCGATCTCGGAAGCCAAACAGGGTCGGGCTTGGTTAGTACTTGGATGGGAGACCGCCTAGTAATATCTAGTGTTGTAAGCATTTTGTTATTTTCATGGCGGGAAGAAACAATCAATCAAAAAGTTAATTATGCAGTGAAGAAATCAATAAGAGCTGTAATTTCAACTTTTCTAATAGCTTACGGCCACACCACCCTGAAAACGCCTGATCTCGGAAGCCAAACAGGGTCGGGCTTGGTTAGTACTTGGATGGGAGACCGCCTAGTAATATCTAGTGTTGTAAGCATTTTGTTATTTTCTTGGCGGGAAGAAACAATCAATCAAAAAGTTAATTATGCAGTGAAGAAATCAATAACAGCTGTATTTTCAAATGTTCTAATACCCTACGGCCACACCACCCTGAAAACGCCTGATCTCGGAAACCAAACAGGGTCGGGCTTGGTTAGTACTTGGATGGGAGACCGCCTGGAAATATCTAGTGTTGTAAGCATTTTGTTATTTTCTTGGCGGGAAGAAACAATCAATCAAAAAGTTAATTATGCAGTGAAGAAATCAATAAGAGCTGTAATTTCAACTTTTCTAATAGCTTACGGCCACACCACCCTGAAAACGCCCGATCTCGTCTGATCTCGGAAGCCAAGCAGGGTTGGGCTTGGTTAGTACTTGGATGGGAGACCGCCTAGGAATATCTAGTGTTGTAAGCATTTTGTTATTTTCATGGCGGGAAGAAACAATCAATCAAAAAGTGAATTATGCAGTGAAGAAATCAATAAGAGCTGTAATTTCAACTTGTCTAATAGCTTACGGCCACACCACCCTGAAAACGCCCGATCTCGTCTGATCTCGGAAGCCAAGCAGGGTTGGGCTTGGTTAGTACTTGGATGGGAGACCGCCTGGAAATATCTAGTGTTGTAAGCATTTTGTTATTTTCTTGGCGGGAAGAAACAATCAATCAAAAAGTTAATTATGCAGTGAAGAAATCAATAAGAGCTGTAATTTCAACTTTTCTAATAGCTTACGGCCACACCACCCTGAAAACGCCCGATCTCGGAAGCCAAACATGGTCGGGCTTGGTTAGTACTTGGATGGGAGACCGCCTAGTAATATCTAGTGTTGTAAGCATTTTGTTATTTTCATGGCGGGAAGAAACAATCAATCAAAAAGTTAATTATGCAGTGAAGAAATCAATAACAGCTTTATTTTCAAATGTTCTAATACCCTACGGCCACACCACCCTGAAAACGCCTGATCTCGGAAACCAAACAGGGTCGGGCTTGGTTAGTACTTGGATGGGAGACCGCCTAGGAAATATCTAGTGTTGTAAGCATTTTGTTATTTTCTTGGCGGGAAGAAACAATCAATCAAAAAGTTAATTATGCAGTGAAGAAATCAATAAGAGCTGTAATTTCAACTTTTCTAATAGCTTACGGCCACACCACCCTGAAAACGCCCGATCTCGTCTGATCTCGGAAGCCAAGCAGGGTTGGGCTTGGTTAGTACTTGGATGGGAGACCGCCTAGGAATATCTAGTGTTGTAAGCATTTTGTTATTTTCATGGCGGGAAGAAACAATCAATCAAAAAGTTAATTATGCAGTGAAGAAATCAATAAGAGCTGTAATTTCAACTTGTTCTAATAGCTTACGGCCACACCACCCTGAAAACGCCCGATCTCGGAAAGCCAAACAGGGTCGGGCTTGGTTAGTACTTGGATGGGAGACCGCCTGGAATATCTAGTGTTGTAAGCATTTTGTTATTTTCTTGGCGGGAAGAAACAATCAATCAAAAAGTTAATTATGCAGTGAAGAAATCAATAAGAGCTGTAATTTCAAATGTTCTAATAGCCTACGGCCACACCACCCTGAAAACGCCTGATCTCGGAAGCCAAACATGGTCGGGCTTGGTTAGTACTTGGATGGGAGACCGCCTAGTAATATCTAGTGTTGTAAGCATTTTGTTATTTTCTTGGCGGGAAGAAACAATCAATCAAAAAGTTAATTATGCAGTGAAGAAATCAATAACAGCTGTATTTTCAAATGTTCTAATACCCTACGGCCACACCACCCTGAAAACGCCTGATCTCGGAAACCAAACAGGGTCGGGCTTGGTTAGTACTTGGATGGGAGACCGCCTAGTAATATCTAGTGTTGTAAGCATTTCGTTATTTTCATGGCGGGAAGAAACAATCAATCAAAAAGTTAATTATGCAGTGAAGAAATCAATAAGAGCTGTAATTTCAACTTTTCTAATAGCTTACGGCCACACCACCCTGAAAACGCCCGATCTCGGAAGCCAAACAGGGTCGGGCTTGGTTAGTACTTGGATGGGAGACCGCCTAGTAATATCTAGTGTTGTAAGCATTTTGTTATTTTCATGGCGGGAAGAAACAATCAATCAAAAAGTTAATTATGCAGTGAAGAAATCAATAACAGCTGTATTTTCAAATGTTCTAATACCCTACGGCCACACCACCCTGAAAACGCCTGATCTCGGAAACCAAACAGGGTCGGGCTTGGTTAGTACTTGGATGGGAGACCGCCTGGAATATCTAGTGTTGTAAGCATTTTGTTATTTTCTTGGCGGGAAGAAACAAACAATCAAAAAGTTAATTATGCAGTGAAGAAATCAATAAGAGCTGTAATTTCAACTTTCTAATAGCTTACGGCCACACCACCCTGAAAACGCCCGATCTCGGAAGCCAAACAGGGTCGGGCTTGGTTAGTACTTGGATGGGAGACCGCCTAGTAATATCTAGTGTTGTAAGCATTTTGTTATTTTCTTGGCGGGAAGAAACAATCAATCAAAAAGTTAATTATGCAGTGAAGAAATCAATAAGAGCTGTATTTTCAAATGTTCTAATAGCTTACGGCCACACCACCCTGAAAACGCCTGATCTCGGAAACCAAACAGGGTCGGGCTTGGTTAGTACTTGGATGGGAGACCGCCTGGGAATATCTAGTGTTGTAAGCATTTTGTTATTTTCTTGGCGGGAAGAAACAATCAATCAAAAAGTTAATTATGCAGTGAAGAAATCAATAAGAGCTGTATTTTCAAATGTTCTAATACCCTACGGCCACACCACCCTGAAAACGCCTGATCTCGGAAACCAAACAGGGTCGGGCTTGGTTAGTACTTGGATGGGAGACCGCCTGGGAATATCTAGTGTTGTAAGCATTTTGTTATTTTCATGGCGGGAAGAAACAATCAATCAAAAAGTTAATTATGCAGTGAAGAACTCAATAAGAGCTGTAATTTCAACTTTTCTAATAGCTTACGGCCACACCACCCTGAAAACGCCCGATCTCGTCTGATCTCGGAAGCCAAGCAGGGTTGGGCTTGGTTAGTACTTGGATGGGAGACCGCCTAGGAATATCTAGTGTTGTAAGCATTTTGTTATTTTCATGGCGGGAAGAAACAATCAATCAAAAAGTTAATTATGCAGTGGAGAAATCAATAAGAGCTGTAATTTCAACTTGGCTTATCGCTTACGTCCACACCACCCTGAAATCGCCCGATCTTGGAAGCCAAACATGGTCGGGCTTGGTTAGTACTTGGATGGGAGACCGCCTAGGAATATCTAGTGTTGTAAGCATTTTGTTATTTTCTTGGCGGGAAGAAACAATCAATCAAAAAGTTAATTATGCAGTGAAGAAATCAATAACAGCTGTATTTTCAAATGTTCTAATACCCTACGGCCACACCACCCTGAAAACGCCTGATCTCGGAAACCAAACCGGGTCGGGCTTGGTTAGTACTTGGATGGGAGACCGCCTAGTAATATCTAGTGTTGTAAGCATTTCGGTATTTTCATGGCGGGAAGAAACAATCAATCCAAAAGTCAATTATGCAGTGAAGAAATCAATAACAGCTTTATTTTCAAATGTTCTAATACCCTACGGCCACACCACCCTGAAAACGCCTGATCTCAGAAACCAAACAGGGTCGGGCTTGGTTAGTACTTGGATGGGAGACCGCCTAGTAATATCTAGTGTTGTAAGCATTTTGTTATTTTCATGGCGGGAAGAAACAATCAATCAAAAAGTTAATTATGCAGTGAAGATATCAATAAGAGCTGTAATTTCAACTTTTCTAATAGCTTACGGCCACACCACCCTGAAAACGCCCGATCTCGTCTGATCTCGGAAGCCAAGCAGGGTCGGGCTTGGTTAGTACTTGGATGGGAGACCGCCTAGGAATATCTAGTGTTGTAAGCATTTTGTTATTTTCTTGGCGGGAAGAAACAATCAATCAAAAAGTTAATTATGCAGTGAAGAAATCAATAACAGCTGTATTTTCAAATGTTCTAATACCCTACGGCCACACCACCCTGAAAATGCCTGATCTCGGAAACCAAACAGGGTCGGGCTTGGTTAGTACTTGGATGGGAGACCAGCTGGGAATATCTAGTGTTGTAAGCATTTTGTTATTTTCTTGGCGGGAAGAAACAATCAATCAAAAAGTTAATTATGCAGTGAAGAAATCAATAAGAGCTGTAATTTCAACTTTTCTAATAGCTTACAGGCCACAACAAAATGCCTGATCTCGGAAACCAAACAGGGTCGGGCTTGGTTAGTACTTGGATGGGAGACCGCCTAGTAATATCTAGTGTTGTAAGCATTTTGTTATTTTCATGGCGGGAAGAAACAATCAATCATAAAGTTAATTATGCAGTGAAGAAATCAATAAGAGCTGTAATTTCAACTTTTCTAATAGCTTACGGCCACACCACCCTGAAAACGCCTGATCTCGTCTGATCCCGGAAGCCAAGCAGGGTTGGGCTTGGTTAGTACTTGGATGGGAGACCGCCTGGAAATATCTAGTGTTGTAAGCATTATGTTATTTTCTTGGCGGGAAGAAACAATCAATCAAAAAGTTAATTATGCAGTGAAGAAATCAATAACAGCTGTATTTTCAAATGTTCTAATACCCTACGGCCACACCACCCTGAAAACGCCTGATCTCAGAAACCAAACAGGGTCGGGCTTGGTTAGTACTTGGATGGGAGACCGCCTAGTAATATCTAGTGTTGTAAGCATTTTGTTATTTTCATGGCGGGAAGAAACAATCAATCAAAAAGTTAATTATGCAGTGAAGATATCAATAAGAGCTGTAATTTCAACTTTTCTAATAGCTTACGGCCACACCACCCTGAAAACGCCCGATCTCGGAAGCCAAGCAGGGTTGGGCTTGGTTAGTACTTGGATGGGAGACCGCCTAGGAATATCTAGTGTTGTAAGCATTTTGTTATTTTCTTGGCGGGAAGAAACAATCAATCAAAAAGTTAATTATGCAGTGAAGAAATCAATAACAGCTGTATTTTCAAATGTTCTAATACCCTACGGCCACACCACCCTGAAAACGCCTGATCTCGGAAACCAAACAGGGTCGGGCTTGTTTAGTACTTGGATGGGAGACCGCCTGGGAATATATAGTGTTGTAAGCATTTTGTTATTTTCTTGGCGTGAAGAAATCAATAAGAGCTGTAATTTAAACTTTTCTAATAGCTTACGGCCACACCACCCTGAAAACGCCCGATCTCGTCTGATCTCGGAAGCCAAGCAGGGTCGGGCTTGGTTAGTACTTGGATGGGAAACCGCCTAGGAATATCTAGTGTTGTAAGCATTTTGTTATTTTCTTGGCGGGAAGAAACAATCAATCAAAAAGTTAATTATGCAGTGAAGAAATCAATAACAGCTGTATTTTCAAATGTTCTAATACCCTACGGCCACACCACCCTGAAAACGCCTGATCTCGGAAACCAAACAGGGTCGGGCTTGGTTAGTACTTGGATGGGAGACCGCCTAGGAATATCTAGTGTTGTAAGCATTTTGTTATTTTCTTGGCGGGAAGAAACAATCAATCAAAAAGTTAATTATGCAGTGAAGAAATCAATAACAGCTGTATTTTCAAATGTTCTAATACCCTACGGCCACACCACCCTGAAAATGCCTGATCTCGGAAACCAAACAGGGTCGGGCTTGGTTAGTACTTGGATGGGAGACCAGCTGGGAATATCTAGTGTTGTAAGCATTTTGTTATTTTCTTGGCGGGAAGAAACAAACAATCAAAAAGTTAATTATGCAGTGAAGAAATCAATAAGAGCTGTAATTTCAACTTTTCTAATAGCTTACGGCCACACACACTCCCAAACAGGGTCGGGCTTGGTTAAATGGGAGACCGCCTAGTGTTGTAAGCATTTTGATCTGGCGGGAAGAAACAATCAATCAAAAAGTTAATTATGCAGTGGAGAAATCAATAAGGCTGTAAGCCAAACAAATGGTCTTGGGCTTGGGCTTAGTACTTGGATGGGAGACCGCCTAGGAATATATAGTGTTGTAAGCATTTTGTTATTTTCTTGGCGGGAAGAAACAATCAATCAAAAAGTTAATTATTCAGTGAAGAAATCAATAACAGCTGTATTTTCAAATGTTCTAATAGCCTACGGCCACACCACCCTGAAAACGCCTGATCTCGGAAAACCAAACAGGGTCGGGCTTGGTTAGTACTTGGATGGGAGACCGCCTGGAAATATCTAGTGTTGTAAGCATTTTGTTATTTTCTTGGCGGGAAGAAACAAACAATCAAAAAGTTAATTATGCAGTGAAGAAATCAATAAGAGCTGTAATTTCAACTTTTCTAATAGCTTACGGCCACACCACCCTGGAAACGCCCGATCTCGTCTGATCTCGAAAGCCAAGCAGGGTTGGGCTAGGTTAGTACTTGGATGGGAGACCGCCTAGGAATATCTAGTGTTGTAAGCATTTTGTTATTTTCATGGCGGGAAGAAACAATCAATCAAAAAGTTAATTATGCAGTGAAGAAATCAATAAGAGCTGTAATTTCAACTTGTCTTATCGCTTACGGCCACACCACCCTGAAAACGCCCGATCTCGTCTGATCTCGGAAGCCAAACAGTGTCGGGCTTGGTTAGTACTTGGATGGGAGACCGCCTAGGAATATCTAGTGTTGTAAGCATTTTGTTATTTTCTTGGCGGGAAGAAACAATCTATCAAAAAGTTAATTATGCAGTGAAGAAATCAATAACAGCTGTAATTTCAAATGTTCTAATAGCTTACGGCCACACCACCCTGAAAACGCCTGATCTCGGAAACCAAACAGGGTCGGGCTTGGTTAGTACTTGGATGGGAGACCGCCTAGGAATAACTAGTGTTGTAAGCATTTTGTTATTTTCATGGCGGGAAGAAACAATCAATCATAAAGTTAATTATGCAGTGAAGAAATCAATAAGAGCTGTAATTTCAACTTTTCTAATAGCTTACGGCCACACCACCCTGAAAACGCCCGATTTCGTCTGATCTCGGAAGCCAAGCCGAGTTGGGCTTGGTTAGTACTTGGATGGGAGACCGCCTTGGAATATCTAGTGTTGTAAGCATTTTGTTATTTTCATGGCGGGAAGAAACAATCAATCAAAAAGTTAATTATGCAGTGAAGAAATCAATAAGAGCTGTAATTTCAACTTCTCTTATCGCTTACGGCCACACCACCCTGAAATCGCCCGATCTCGTTTGATCTCGGAAGCCAAGCAGGGTCGGGCTTGGTTAGTACTTGGATGGGAGACCGCCTAGGAATATCTAGTGTTGTAAGCATTTTGTTATTTTCTTGGCGGGAAGAAACAATCAATCAAAAAGTTAATTATGCAGTGAAGAAATCAATAACAGCTGTATTTTCAAATGTTCTAATACCCTACGGCCACACCACCCTGAAAACGCCTGATCTCGGAAACCAAACAGGGTCGGGCTTGGTTAGTACTTGGATGGGAGACCGCCTGGGAATATCTAGTGTTGTAAGCATTTTGTTATTTTCTTGGCGGGAAGAAACAAACAATCAAAAAGTTAATTATGCAGTGAAGAAATCAATAAGAGCTGTAATTTCAACTTTTCTAATAGCTTACGGCCACACCACCCTGAAAACGCCCGATCTCGATCTCGGAAGCCAAGCAGGGTCGGGCTTGGTTAGTACTTGGATGGGAGACCGCCTAGGAATATCTAGTGTTGTAAGCATTTTGTTATTTTCTTGGCGGGAAGAAACAATCAATCAAAAAGTTAAATATGCAGTGAAGAAATCAATAAGAGCTGTAATTTCAACTTTTCTAATAGCTTACGGCCACACCACCCTGAAAACGCCCGATCTCGTCTGATCTCGGAAGCCAAGCAGAGTTGGGCTTGGTTAGTACTTGGATCGGAGACCGCCTGGGAATATCTAGTGTTGTAAGCATTTTGTTATTTTCATGGCGGGAAGAAACAATCAATCAAAAAGTGAATTATGCAGTGAAGAAATCAATAAGAGCTGTAATTTCAACTTGTCTATTAGCTTACGGCCACACCCCCCTGAAAACGCCCGATCTCGTCTGATCTCGGAGCCAAGCAGGGTTGGGCTTGGTTAGTACTTCGATGGGAGACCGCCTGGGAATATCTAGTGTTGTAAGCATTATGTTATTTTCTTGGCGGGAAGAAACAATCAATCAAAAAGTTAATTATGCAGTGAAGAAATCAATAAGAGCTGTAATTTCAACTTGTCTAATAGCTTGCGGCCACACCCCCCTGAAAACGCCCGATCTCGTCTGATCTCGGAAGCCAAGCAGGGTTGGGCTTGGTTAGTACTTGGATGGGAGACCGCCTGGGAATATCTAGTGTTGTAAGCATTATGTTATTTTCTTGGCAGGAAGAAACAATCTATCAAAAAGTTAATTATGCAGTGAAGAAATCAATAAGAGCTGTAATTTCAACTTTTCTAATAGCTTACGGCCACACCACCCTGAAAACGCCCGATCTCGGAAGCCAAACATGGTCGGGCTTGGTTAGTACTTGGATGGGAGACCGCCTAGGAATATCTAGTGTTGTAAGCATTTTGTTATTTTCTTGGCGGGAAGAAACAATCAATCAAAAAGTTAATTATGCAGTGAAGAAATCAATAAGAGCTGTAATTTCAACTTTTCTAATAGCTTATGGCCACACCACCCTAAAAACGCCTGATCTCGTCTGATCTCGGAAGCCAAGCAGGATCGGGCTTGCTTAGTACTTGGATGGGAGACCGCCTAGGAATATCTAGTGTTGTAAGCATATTGTTATTTTCTTGGCGGGAAGAAACAATCATTCAAAAAGTAAATTATGCAGTGAAGAAATCAATAACAGCTTTATTTTCAAGTTTTCTAATTGCTTACGGCCACACAACCCTGAAAATGCCCGATCTCGTCTGATCTCGGAAGCCAAGTTTGGCCGGGCTTGGTTAGTACTTGGATGGGAGACCGCCTAGGAATTTCTAGTGTTGTAAGCATTTTGTCATTTTCTTGGCGGGAAGAAACAATCAATCAAAAAGTTAATTATGCAGTGAAGAAATCAATAAGAGCTGTATTTTCAACTGTTCTAATAGCTTACGGCCACACCACCCTGAAAACGCCCGATCTCGTCTGATCTCGGAGCCAAGCAGGGTTGGGCTTGGTTAGTACTTCGATGGGAGACCGCCTGGGAATATCTAGTGTTGTAAGCATTATGTTATTTTCTTGGCGGGAAGAAACAATCAATCAAAAAGTTAAATATGCAGTGAAGAAATCAATAAGAGCTGTAATTTCAACTTTTCTAATAGCTTACGGCCACACCACCCTGAAAACGCCCGATCTCGTCTGATCTCGGAAGCCAAGCAGAGTTGGGCTTGGTTAGTACTTGGATGGGAGACCGCCTGGGAATATCTAGTGTTGTAAGCATTTTGTTATTTTCTTGGCGGGAAGAAACAATCAATCAAAAAGTTAATTATGCAGTGAAGAAATCAATAAGAGCTGTAATTTCAACTTGTCTATTAGCTTACGGCCACACCCCCCTGAAAACGCCCGATCTCGTCTGATCTCGGAGCCAAGCAGGGTTGGGCTTGGTTAGTACTTGGATGGGAGACCGCCTGGGAATATCTAGTGTTGTAAGCATTATGTTATTTTCTTGGCGGGAAGAAACAATCAATCAAAAAGTTAATTATGCAGTGAAGAAATCAATAAGAGCTGTAATTTCAACTTGTCTAATAGCTTACGGCCACACCCCCCTGAAAACGCCCGATCTCGTCTGATCTCGGAAGCCAAGCAGGGTTGGGCTTGGTTAGTACTTGGATGGGAGACCGCCTGGGAATATCTAGTGTTGTAAGCATTATGTTATTTTCTTGGCAGGAAGAAACAATCTATCAAAAAGTTAATTATGCAGTGAAGAAATCAATAAGAGCTGTAATTTCAACTTTTCTTAATAGCTTACGGCCACACCACCCTGAAAACGCCCGATCTCGGAAGCCAAACATGGTCGGGCTTGGTTAGTACTTGGATGGGAGACCGCCTAGGAATATCTAGTGTTGTAAGCATTTTGTTATTTTCTTGGCGGGAAGAAACAATCAATCAAAAAGTTAATTATGCAGTGAAGAAATCAATAAGAGCTGTAATTTCAACTTTTCTAATAGCTTACGGCCACACCACCCTGAAAACGCCCGATCTCGTCTGATCTCGGAAGCCAAGCAGGGTCGGGCTTGGTTAGTACTTGGATGGGAGACCGCCTAGGAATATCTAGTGTTGTAAGCATTTTGTTATTTTCTTGGCGGGAAGAAACAATCAATCAAAAAGTTAATTATGCAGTGAAGAAATCAATAACAGCTGTATTTTCAAATTTTCTAATAGCTTACGGCCACACCACCCTGAAAACGCCCGATCTCGTCTGATCTCGGAAGCCAAGTTTGGTCGGGCTTGGTTAGTACTTGGATGGGAGACCGCCTAGGAATATCTAGTGTTGTAAGCATTTTGTTATTTTCTTGGCGGGAAGAAACAATCAATCAAAAAGTTAATTATGCAGTGAAGAAATCAATAAGAGCTGTATTTTCAACTTGTTCTAATAGCTTACGGCCACACCACCCTGAAAACGCCCGATCTCGTCTGATCTCGGAAGCCAAGCAGGGTTGGGCTTGGTTAGTACTTGGATGGGAGACCGCCTGGGAATATCTAGTGTTGTAAGCATTTTGTTATTTTCTTGGCGGGAAGAAACAATCAATCAAAAAGTTAATTATGCAGTGAAGAAATCAATAAGAGCTGTAATTTCAACTTTTCTAATAGCTTACGGGCACACCACCCTGAAAACGCCCGATCTCGTCTGATCTCGGTAGCCAAACAGGGTCGGGCTTGGTTAGTACTTGGATGGGAGACCGCCTAGGAATATCTAGTGTTGTAAGCATTTTGTTATTTTCATGGCGGGAAGAAACAATCAATCAAAAGTTAATTATGCAGTGAAGAAATCAATAAGAGCTGTAATTTCAACTTTTCTAATAGCTTACGGCCACACCACCCTGAAAACGCCCGATCTCGTCTGATCTCGGAAGCCAAGCAGGGTTGGGCTTGGTTAGTACTTGGATGGGAGACCGCCTGGAAATATCTAGTGTTGTAAGCATTTTGTTATTTTCTTGGCGGGAAGAAACAATCAATCAAAAAGTTAATTATGCAGTGAAGAAATCAATAAGAGCTGTAATTTCAACTTTTCTAATAGCTTACGGCCACACCACCCTGAAATCGCCCGATCTCGTCTGATCTCGGAAGCCAAGCAGGGTCGGGCTTGGTTAGTACTTGGATGGGAGACCGCCTAGGAATATCTAGTGTTGTAAGCATTTTGTTATTTTCATGGCGGGAAGAAACAATCAATCAAAAGTTAATTATGCAGTGAAGAAATCAATAACAGCTGTAATTTCAACTCTTCTAATAGCTTACGGCCACACCACCCTGAAAATGCCCAATCTCGCAAGCCAAACATGGTCGGGCTTGGTTAGTACTTGGATGGGAGACCGCCTAGGAATATCTAGTGTTGTAAGCATTTTGTTATTTTCTTGGCGGGAAGAAACAATCAATCAAAAGTTAATTATGCAGTGAAGAAATCAATAAGAGCTGTATTTTCAACTTTCTAATAGCTGTACGGCCACACCACCCTGAAAACGCCTGATCTCGGAAGCCAAGCAGGGTTGGGCTTGGTTAGTACTTGGATGGGAGACCGCCTGGAAATATCTAGTGTTGTAAGCATTTTGTTATTTTCTTGGCGGGAAGAAACAATCAATCAAAAAGTTAATTATGCAGTGAAGAAATCAATAAGAGCTGTATTTTCAAATGTTCTAATACCCTACGGCCACACCACCCTGAAAACGCCCGATCTCGGAAACCAAACAGGGTCGGGCTTGGTTAGTACTTGGATGGGAGACCGCCTGGAAATATCTAGTGTTGTAAGCATTTTGTTATTTTCTTGGCGGGAAGAAACAAACAATCAAAAAGTTAATTATGCAGTAAAGAAATCAATAAGAGCTGTAATTTCAACTTTTCTAATAGCTTACGGCCACACCACCCTGAAAACGCCCGATCTCGGAAGCCAAACATGGTCGGGCTTGGTTAGTACTTGGATGGGAGACCGCCTAGGAATGTATAGTGTTGTAAGCATTTTGTTATTTTCATGGCGGGAAGAAACAATCAATCAAAAGTTAATTATGCAGTGAAGAAATCAATAAGAGCTGTAATTTTCAACTTTTCTAATAGCTTACGGCCACACCACCCTGAAAACGCCTGATCTCGGAAGCCAAACAGGGTTGGGCTTGGTTAGTACTTGGATGGGAGACCGCCTAGGAATATCTAGTGTTGTAAGCATTTGTTATTTTCATGGCGGGAAGAAACAATCAATCAAAAAGTTAATTATGCAGTGAAGAAATCAATAAGAGCTGTAATTTCAACTTTTCTTATAGCTTACGGCCACACCACCCTGAAAACGCCCGATCTCGTCTGATCTCGGAAGCCAAGCAGGGTCGGGCTTGGTTAGTACTTGGATAGGCGACCGCCTAGGAATATCTAGTGTTGTAAGCATTTTCTTATTTTCTTGGCGGGAAGAAACAATCTATCAAAAAGTTAATTATGCAGTGAAGAAATCAATAACAGCTGTAATTTCAACTCTTCTAATAGCTTACGGCCACACCACCCTGAAAACGCCCGATCTCGTCTGATCTCGGAAGCCAAGCAGGGTCGGGCTTGGTTAGTACTTGGATGGGAGACCGCCTAGGAATATCTAGTGTTGTAAGCATTTTGTTATTTTCTTGGCGGGAAGAAACAATCTATCAAAAAGTTAATTATGCAGTGAAGAAATCAATAACAGCTGTAATTTCAACTTTTGTAATAGCTTGCGGCCACACCACCCTGAAAACGCCCGATCTCGTCTGATCTCGGAAGCCAAGCAGGGTTGGGCTTGGTTAGTACTTGGATGGGAGACCGCCTGGAATATCTAGTGTTGTAAAGCATTTTGTTATTTTCATGGCGGGAAGAAACAATCAATCAAAAAGTTAATTATGCAGTGAAGAAATCAATAACAGCTGTAATTTCAAATGTTCTAATAGCCTACGGCCACACCACCCTGAAAACCCGATCTCGTCTGATCTCGGAAACCAAACAGGGTTGGGCTTGGTTAGTACTTGGATGGGAGACCGCCTGGGAATATCTAGTGTTGTAAGCATTTGTTATTTTCTTGGCGGGAAGAAACAATCAATCAAAAAGTTAATTATGCAGTGAAGAAATCAATAAGAGCTGTAATTTCAACTTTACTAATAGCTTACGGCCACACCACCCTGAAAACGCCCGATCTCGTCTGATCTCGGAAGCCAAGCAGGGTCGGGCTTGGTTAGTACTTGGATGGGAGACCGCCTAGGAATATCTAGTGTTGTAAGCATTTTGTTATTTTCTTGGCGGGAAGAAACAATCAATCAAAAAGAATTATGCAGTGAAGAAATCAATAACAGCTGTAATTTCAAATGTTCTAATGGCTTACGGCCACACCACCCTGAAAACTTCTGATCTC
>JAHKKI010000048.1:0-51737 GCA_029465975.1 Dallia pectoralis | reverse complement strand
GGGCTCATTGTAAAGGTTAGATTGCCTGTGTATAGATGAAGTGAAAATAATGTAATATCTCAATCAGAACCCCCAGAATAAGCTATGATGTGGTCAAAAGAGAATGTGCTTTCAAATATTCACTGACCAGGAATTATGAAGTTAGTTTGGCCTCCAGTAAACCAACCAAATGTCCTAGAGAGCTGTGGGTACACTTATTTAATCCCTTGTAGTGTAAGGTCTGTTCTAAAAGTGGAATGGTTATCCTAGGCCATTGTGAACAGATTCTGTGACCCTTTCAGTGAGGCTGTGACCTGAGGCCTTCTACTGCCAGTCGCCTCCCCAATATCAAACTAGTTATGCCTGTCATAAATCAACCATACACCCCACAGTGATGTATTTGGGCTCATTGTAAAGATTAGATTGCCCTGTGTATAGATGAAGTGAAAATAATGTAATATCTCAATCAGAACCCCCAGAATAAGCTATGATGTGGTCAAAAGAGAATGTGCTTTCAAATATTCACTGACCAGGAATTATGAAGTTAGTTTGGCCTCCAGTAAACCAACCAAATGTCCTAGAGAGCTGTGGGTACACTTATTTAATCCCTTGTAGTGTAAGGTCTGTTCTAAAAGTGGAATGGTTATCCTAGGCCATTGTGAACAGATTCTGTGACCCTTTCAGTGAGGCTGTGACCTGAGGCCTTCTACTGCCAGTCGCCTCCCCAATATCAAACTAGTTATGCCTGTCATAAATCAACCATACACCCCACAGTGATGTAATTGGGCTCATTGTAAAGATTAGATTGCCCTGTGTATAGATGAAGTGAAAATAATGTAATATCTCAATCAGAACCCCCAGAATAAGCTATGATGTGGTCAAAAGAGAATGTGCTTTCAAATATTCACTGACCAGGAATTATGAAGTTAGTTTGGCCTCCAGTAAACCAACCAAATGTCCTAGAGAGCTGTGGGTACACTTATTTAATCCCTTGTAGTGTAAGGTCTGTTCTAAAAGTGGAATGGTTATCCTAGGCCATTGTGAACAGATTCTGTGACCCTTTCAGTGAGGCTGTGACCTGAGGCCTTCTACTGCCAGTCGCCTCCCAATATCAAACTAGTTATGCCTGTCATAAATCAACCATACACCCCACAGTGATGTATTTGGGCTCATTGTAAAGGTTAGATTGCCCTGTGTATAGATGAAGTGAAAATAATGTAATATCTCAATCAGAACCCCCAGAATAAGCTATGATGTGGTCAAAAGAGAATGTGCTTTCAAATATTCACTGACCAGGAATTATGAAGTTAGTTTGGCCTCCAGTAAACCAACCAAATGTCCTAGAGAGCTGTGGGTACACTTATTTAATCCCTTGTAGTGTAAGGTCTGTTCTAAAAGTGGAATGGTTATCCTAGGCCATTGTGAACAGATTCTGTGACCCTTTCAGTGAGGCTGTGACCTGAGGCCTTCTACTGCCAGTCGCCTCCCAATATCAAACTAGTTATGCCTGTCATAAATCAACCATACACCCCACAGTGATGTATTTGGGCTCATTGTAAAGATTAGATTGCCCTGTGTATAGATGAAGTGAAAATAATGTAATATCTCAATCAGAACCCCCAGAATAAGCTATGATGTGGTCAAAAGAGAATGTGCTTTCAAATATTCACTGACCAGGAATTATGAAGTTAGTTTGGCCTCCAGTAAACCAACCAAATGTCCTAGAGAGCTGTGGGTACACTTATTTAATCCCTTGTAGTGTAAGGTCTGTTCTAAAAGTGGAATGGTTATCCTAGGCCATTGTGAACAGATTCTGTGACCCTTTCAGTGAGGCTGTGACCTGAGGCCTTCTACTGCCAGTCGCCTCCCCAATATCAAACTAGTTATGCCTGTCATAAATCAACCATACACCCCACAGTGATGTAATTGGGCTCATTGTAAAGATTAGATTGCCCTGTGTATAGATGAAGTGAAAATAATGTAATATCTCAATCAGAACCCCCAGAATAAGCTATGATGTGGTCAAAAGAGAATGTGCTTTCAAATATTCACTGACCAGGAATTATGAAGTTAGTTTGGCCTCCAGTAAACCAACCAAATGTCCTAGAGAGCTGTGGGTACACTTATTTAATCCCTTGTAGTGTAAGGTCTGTTCTAAAAGTGGAATGGTTATCCTAGGCCATTGTGAACAGATTCTGTGACCCTTTCAGTGAGGCTGTGACCTGAGGCCTTCTACTGCCAGTCGCCTCCCAATATCAAACTAGTTATGCCTGTCATAAATCAACCATACACCCCACAGTGATGTATTTGGGCTCATTGTAAAGGTTAGATTGCCCTGTGTATAGATGAAGTGAAAATAATGTAATATCTCAATCAGAACCCCCAGAATAAGCTATGATGTGGTCAAAAGAGAATGTGCTTTCAAATATTCACTGACCAGGAATTATGAAGTTAGTTTGGCCTCCAGTAAACCAACCAAATGTCCTAGAGAGCTGTGGGTACACTTATTTAATCCCTTGTAGTGTAAGGTCTGTTCTAAAAGTGGAATGGTTATCCTAGGCCATTGTGAACAGATTCTGTGACCCTTTCAGTGAGGCTGTGACCTGAGGCCTTCTACTGCCAGTCGCCTCCCCAATATCAAACTAGTTATGCCTGTCATAAATCAACCATACACCCCACAGTGATGTATTTGGGCTCATTGTAAAGGTTAGATTGCCTTGTGTATAGATGAAGTGAAAATAATGTAATATCTCAATCAGAACCCCCAGAATAAGCTATGATGTGGTCAAAAGAGAATGTGCTTTCAAATATTCACTGACCAGGAGTTATGAAGTTAGTTTGGCCTCCAGTAAACCAACCAAATGTCCTAGAGAGCTGTGGGTACACTTATTTAATCCCTTGTAGTGTAAGGTCTGTTCTAAAAGTGGAATGGTTATCCTAGGCCATTGTGAACAGATTCTGTGACCCTTTCAGTGAGGCTGTGACCTGAGGCCTTCTACTGCCAGTCGCCTCCCCAATATCAAACTAGTTATGCCTGTCATAAATCAACCATACACCCCACAGTGATGTAATGGGGCTCATTGTAAAGATTAGATTGCCCTGTGTATAGATGAAGTGAAAATAATGTAATATCTCAATCAGAACCCCCAGAATAAGCTATGATGTGGTCAAAAGAGAATGTGCTTTCAAATATTCACTGACCAGGAATTATGAAGTTAGTTTGGCCTCCAGTAAACCAACCAAATGTCCTAGAGAGCTGTGGGTACACTTATTTAATCCCTTGTAGTGTAAGGTCTGTTCTAAAAGTGGAATGGTTATCCTAGGCCATTGTGAACAGATTCTGTGACCCTTTCAGTGAGGCTGTGACCTGAGGCCTTCTACTGCCAGTCGCCTCCCCAATATCAAACTAGTTATGCCTGTCATAAATCAACCATACACCCCACAGTGATGTATTTGGGCTCATTGTAAAGGTTAGATTGCCCTGTGTATAGATGAAGTGAAAATAATGTAATATCTCAATCAGAACCCCCAGGATAAGCTATGATGTGGTCAAAAGAGAATGTGCTTTCAAATATTCACTGACCAGGAATTATGAAGTTAGTTTGGCCTCCAGTAAACCAACCAAATGTCCTAGAGAGCTGTGGGTACACTTATTTAATCCCTTGTAGTGTAAGGTCTGTTCTAAAAGTGGAATGGTTATCCTAGGCCATTGTGAACAGATTCTGTGACCCTTTCAGTGAGGCTGTGACCTGAGGCCTTCTACTGCCAGTCGCCTCCCCAATATCAAACTAGTTATGCCTGTCATAAATCAACCATACACCCCACAGTGATGTAATTGGGCTCATTGTAAAGATTAGATTGCCCTGTGTATAGATGAAGTGAAAATAATGTAATATCTCAATCAGAACCCCCAGAATAAGCTATGATGTGGTCAAAAGAGAATGTGCTTTCAAATATTCACTGACCAGGAATTATGAAGTTAGTTTGGCCTCCAGTAAACCAACCAAATGTCCTAGAGAGCTGTGGGTACACTTATTTAATCCCTTGTAGTGTAAGGTCTGTTCTAAAAGTGGAATGGTTATCCTAGGCCATTGTGAACAGATTCTGTGACCCTTTCAGTGAGGCTGTGACCTGAGGCCTTCTACTGCCAGTCGCCTCCCCAATATCAAACTAGTTATGCCTGTCATAAATCAACCATACACCCCACAGTGATGTATTTGGGCTCATTGTAAAGATTAGATTGCCCTGTGTATAGATGAAGTGAAAATAATGTAATATCTCAATCAGAACCCCCAGAATAAGCTATGATGTGGTCAAAAGAGAATGTGCTTTCAAATATTCACTGACCAGGAATTATGAAGTTAGTTTGGCCTCCAGTAAACCAACCAAATGTCCTAGAGAGCTGTGGGTACACTTATTTAATCCCTTGTAGTGTAAGGTCTGTTCTAAAAGTGGAATGGTTATCCTAGGCCATTGTGAACAGATTCTGTGACCCTTTCAGTGAGGCTGTGACCTGAGGCCTTCTACTGCCAGTCGCCTCCCCAATATCAAACTAGTTATGCCTGTCATAAATCAACCATACACCCCACAGTGATGTAATGGGCTCATTGTAAAGATTAGATTGCCCTGTGTATAGATGAAGTGAAAATAATGTAATATCTCAATCAGAACCCCCAGAATAAGCTATGATGTGGTCAAAAGAGAATGTGCTTTCAAATATTCACTGACCAGGAATTATGAAGTTAGTTTGGCCTCCAGTAAACCAACCAAATGTCCTAGAGAGCTGTGGGTACACTTATTTAATCCCTTGTAGTGTAAGGTCTGTTCTAAAAGTGGAATGGTTATCCTAGGCCATTGTGAACAGATTCTGTGACCCTTTCAGTGAGGCTGTGACCTGAGGCCTTCTACTGCCAGTCGCCTCCCAATATCAAACTAGTTATGCCTGTCATAAATCAACCATACACCCCACAGTGATGTAATTGGGCTCATTGTAAAGATTAGATTGCCCTGTGTATAGATGAAGTGAAAATAATGTAATATCTCAATCAGAACCCCCAGAATAAGCTATGATGTGGTCAAAAGAGAATGTGCTTTCAAATATTCACTGACCAGGAATTATGAAGTTAGTTTGGCCTCCAGTAAACCAACCAAATGTCCTAGAGAGCTGTGGGTACACTTATTTAATCCCTTGTAGTGTAAGGTCTGTTCTAAAAGTGGAATGGTTATCCTAGGCCATTGTGAACAGATTCTGTGACCCTTTCAGTGAGGCTGTGACCTGAGGCCTTCTACTGCCAGTCGCCTCCCCAATATCAAACTAGTTATGCCTGTCATAAATCAACCATACACCCCACAGTGATGTATTTGGGCTCATTGTAAAGGTTAGATTGCCCTGTGTATAGATGAAGTGAAAATAATGTAATATCTCAATCAGAACCCCCAGAATAAGCTATGATGTGGTCAAAAGAGAATGTGCTTTCAAATATTCACTGACCAGGAATTATGAAGTTAGTTTGGCCTCCAGTAAACCAACCAAATGTCCTAGAGAGCTGTGGGTACACTTATTTAATCCCTTGTAGTGTAAGGTCTGTTCTAAAAGTGGAATGGTTATCCTAGGCCATTGTGAACAGATTCTGTGACCCTTTCAGTGAGGCTGTGACCTGAGGCCTTCTACTGCCAGTCGCCTCCCCAATATCAAACTAGTTATGCCTGTCATAAATCAACCATACACCCCACAGTGATGTAATTGGGCTCATTGTAAAGATTAGATTGCCCTGTGTATAGATGAAGTGAAAATAATGTAATATCTCAATCAGAACCCCCAGAATAAGCTATGATGTGGTCAAAAGAGAATGTGCTTTCAAATATTCACTGACCAGGAATTATGAAGTTAGTTTGGCCTCCAGTAAACCAACCAAATGTCCTAGAGAGCTGTGGGTACACTTATTTAATCCCTTGTAGTGTAAGGTCTGTTCTAAAAGTGGAATGGTTATCCTAGGCCATTGTGAACAGATTCTGTGACCCTTTCAGTGAGGCTGTGACCTGAGGCCTTCTACTGCCAGTCGCCTCCCCAATATCAAACTAGTTATGCCTGTCATAAATCAACCATACACCCCACAGTGATGTATTTGGGCTCATTGTAAAGGTTAGATTGCCCTGTGTATAGATGAAGTGAAAATAATGTAATATCTCAATCAGAACCCCCAGAATAAGCTATGATGTGGTCAAAAGAGAATGTGCTTTCAAATATTCACTGACCAGGAATTATGAATTAGTTTGGCCTCCAGTAAACCAACCAAATGTCCTAGAGAGCTGTGGGTACACTTATTTAATCCCTTGTAGTGTAAGGTCTGTTCTAAAAGTGGAATGGTTATCCTAGGCCATTGTGAACAGATTCTGTGACCCTTTCAGTGAGGCTGTGACCTGAGGCCTTCTACTGCCAGTCGCCTCCCCAATATCAAACTAGTTATGCCTGTCATAAATCAACCATACACCCCACAGTGATGTATTTGGGCTCATTGTAAAGATTAGATTGCCCTGTGTATAGATGAAGTGAAAATAATGTAATATCTCAATCAGAACCCCCAGAATAAGCTATGATGTGGTCAAAAGAGAATGTGCTTTCAAATATTCACTGACCAGGAATTATGAAGTTAGTTTGGCCTCCAGTAAACCAACCAAATGTCCTAGAGAGCTGTGGGTACACTTATTTAATCCCTTGTAGTGTAAGGTCTGTTCTAAAAGTGGAATGGTTATCCTAGGCCATTGTGAACAGATTCTGTGACCCTTTCAGTGAGGCTGTGACCTGAGGCCTTCTACTGCCAGTCGCCTCCCCAATATCAAACTAGTTATGCCTGTCATAAATCAACCATACACCCCACAGTGATGTATTTGGGCTCATTGTAAAGATTAGATTGCCCTGTGTATAGATGAAGTGAAAATAATGTAATATCTCAATCAGAACCCCCAGAATAAGCTATGATGTGGTCAAAAGAGAATGTGCTTTCAAATATTCACTGACCAGGAATTATGAAGTTAGTTTGGCCTCCAGTAAACCAACCAAATGTCCTAGAGAGCTGTGGGTACACTTATTTAATCCCTTGTAGTGTAAGGTCTGTTCTAAAAGTGGAATGGTTATCCTAGGCCATTGTGAACAGATTCTGTGACCCTTTCAGTGAGGCTGTGACCTGAGGCCTTCTACTGCCAGTCGCCTCCCAATATCAAACTAGTTATGCCTGTCATAAATCAACCATACACCCCACAGTGATGTATTTGGGCTCATTGTAAAGATTAGATTGCCCTGTGTATAGATGAAGTGAAAATAATGTAATATCTCAATCAGAACCCCCAGAATAAGCTATGATGTGGTCAAAAGAGAATGTGCTTTCAAATATTCACTGACCAGGAATTATGAAGTTAGTTTGGCCTCCAGTAAACCAACCAAATGTCCTAGAGAGCTGTGGGTACACTTATTTAATCCCTTGTAGTGTAAGGTCTGTTCTAAAAGTGGAATGGTTATCCTAGGCCATTGTGAACAGATTCTGTGACCCTTTCAGTGAGGCTGTGACCTGAGGCCTTCTACTGCCAGTCGCCTCCCAATATCAAACTAGTTATGCCTGTCATAAATCAACCATACACCCCACAGTGATGTAATTGGGCTCATTGTAAAGATTAGATTGCCCTGTGTATAGATGAAGTGAAAATAATGTAATATCTCAATCAGAACCCCCAGAATAAGCTATGATGTGGTCAAAAGAGAATGTGCTTTCAAATATTCACTGACCAGGAATTATGAAGTTAGTTTGGCCTCCAGTAAACCAACCAAATGTCCTAGAGAGCTGTGGGTACACTTATTTAATCCCTTGTAGTGTAAGGTCTGTTCTAAAAGTGGAATGGTTATCCTAGGCCATTGTGAACAGATTCTGTGACCCTTTCAGTGAGGCTGTGACCTGAGGCCTTCTACTGCCAGTCGCCTCCCCAATATCAAACTAGTTATGCCTGTCATAAATCAACCATACACCCCACAGTGATGTAATGGGGCTCATTGTAAAGATTAGATTGCCCTGTGTATAGATGAAGTGAAAATAATGTAATATCTCAATCAGAACCCCCAGAATAAGCTATGATGTGGTCAAAAGAGAATGTGCTTTCAAATATTCACTGACCAGGAATTATGAAGTTAGTTTGGCCTCCAGTAAACCAACCAAATGTCCTAGAGAGCTGTGGGTACACTTATTTAATTCCCTTGTAGTGTAAGGTCTGTTCTAAAAGTGGAATGGTTATCCTAGGCCATTGTGAACAGATTCTGTGACCCTTTCAGTGAGGCTGTGACCTGAGGCCTTCTACTGCCAGTCGCCTCCCCAATATCAAACTAGTTATGCCTGTCATAAATCAACCATACACCCCACAGTGATGTATTTGGGCTCATTGTAAAGGTTAGATTGCCCTGTGTATAGATGAAGTGAAAATAATGTAATATCTCAATCAGAACCCCCAGGATAAGCTATGATGTGGTCAAAAGAGAATGTGCTTTCAAATATTCACTGACCAGGAATTATGAAGTTAGTTTGGCCTCCAGTAAACCAACCAAATGTCCTAGAGAGCTGTGGGTACACTTATTTAATCCCTTGTAGTGTAAGGTCTGTTCTAAAAGTGGAATGGTTATCCTAGGCCATTGTGAACAGATTCTGTGACCCTTTCAGTGAGGCTGTGACCTGAGGCCTTCTACTGCCAGTCGCCTCCCCAATATCAAACTAGTTATGCCTGTCATAAATCAACCATACACCCCACAGTGATGTAATGGGGCTCATTGTAAAGATTAGATTGCCCTGTGTATAGATGAAGTGAAAATAATGTAATATCTCAATCAGAACCCCCAGAATAAGCTATGATGTGGTCAAAAGAGAATGTGCTTTCAAATATTCACTGACCAGGAATTATGAAGTTAGTTTGGCCTCCAGTAAACCAACCAAATGTCCTAGAGAGCTGTGGGTACACTTATTTAATCCCTTGTAGTGTAAGGTCTGTTCTAAAAGTGGAATGGTTATCCTAGGCCATTGTGAACAGATTCTGTGACCCTTTCAGTGAGGCTGTGACCTGAGGCCTTCTACTGCCAGTCGCCTCCCAATATCAAACTAGTTATGCCTGTCATAAATCAACCATACACCCCACAGTGATGTAATTGGGCTCATTGTAAAGATTAGATTGCCCTGTGTATAGATGAAGTGAAAATAATGTAATATCTCAATCAGAACCCCCAGAATAAGCTATGATGTGGTCAAAAGAGAATGTGCTTTCAAATATTCACTGACCAGGAATTATGAAGTTAGTTTGGCCTCCAGTAAACCAACCAAATGTCCTAGAGAGCTGTGGGTACACTTATTTAATCCCTTGTAGTGTAAGGTCTGTTCTAAAAGTGGAATGGTTATCCTAGGCCATTGTGAACAGATTCTGTGACCCTTTCAGTGAGGCTGTGACCTGAGGCCTTCTACTGCCAGTCGCCTCCCCAATATCAAACTAGTTATGCCTGTCATAAATCAACCATACACCCCACAGTGATGTAATTGGGCTCATTGTAAAGATTAGATTGCCCTGTGTATAGATGAAGTGAAAATAATGTAATATCTCAATCAGAACCCCCAGAATAAGCTATGATGTGGTCAAAAGAGAATGTGCTTTCAAATATTCACTGACCAGGAATTATGAAGTTAGTTTGGCCTCCAGTAAACCAACCAAATGTCCTAGAGAGCTGTGGGTACACTTATTTAATCCCTTGTAGTGTAAGGTCTGTTCTAAAAGTGGAATGGTTATCCTAGGCCATTGTGAACAGATTCTGTGACCCTTTCAGTGAGGCTGTGACCTGAGGCCTTCTACTGCCAGTCGCCTCCCCAATATCAAACTAGTTATGCCTGTCATAAATCAACCATACACCCCACAGTGATGTATTTGGGCTCATTGTAAAGATTAGATTGCCCTGTGTATAGATGAAGTGAAAATAATGTAATATCTCAATCAGAACCCCCAGAATAAGCTATGATGTGGTCAAAAGAGAATGTGCTTTCAAATATTCACTGACCAGGAATTATGAAGTTAGTTTGGCCTCCAGTAAACCAACCAAATGTCCTAGAGAGCTGTGGGTACACTTATTTAATCCCTTGTAGTGTAAGGTCTGTTCTAAAAGTGGAATGGTTATCCTAGGCCATTGTGAACAGATTCTGTGACCCTTTCAGTGAGGCTGTGACCTGAGGCCTTCTACTGCCAGTCGCCTCCCCAATATCAAACTAGTTATGCCTGTCATAAATCAACCATACACCCCACAGTGATGTAATGGGGCTCATTGTAAAGATTAGATTGCCCTGTGTATAGATGAAGTGAAAATAATGTAATATCTCAATCAGAACCCCCAGAATAAGCTATGATGTGGTCAAAAGAGAATGTGCTTTCAAATATTCACTGACCAGGAATTATGAAGTTAGTTTGGCCTCCAGTAAACCAACCAAATGTCCTAGAGAGCTGTGGGTACACTTATTTAATCCCTTGTAGTGTAAGGTCTGTTCTAAAAGTGGAATGGTTATCCTAGGCCATTGTGAACAGATTCTGTGACCCTTTCAGTGAGGCTGTGACCTGAGGCCTTCTACTGCCAGTCGCCTCCCCAATATCAAACTAGTTATGCCTGTCATAAATCAACCATACACCCCACAGTGATGTAATTGGGCTCATTGTAAAGATTAGATTGCCCTGTGTATAGATGAAGTGAAAATAATGTAATATCTCAATCAGAACCCCCAGAATAAGCTATGATGTGGTCAAAAGAGAATGTGCTTTCAAATATTCACTGACCAGGAATTATGAAGTTAGTTTGGCCTCCAGTAAACCAACCAAATGTCCTAGAGAGCTGTGGGTACACTTATTTAATCCCTTGTAGTGTAAGGTCTGTTCTAAAAGTGGAATGGTTATCCTAGGCCATTGTGAACAGATTCTGTGACCCTTTCAGTGAGGCTGTGACCTGAGGCCTTCTACTGCCAGTCGCCTCCCAATATCAAACTAGTTATGCCTGTCATAAATCAACCATACACCCCACAGTGATGTAATTGGGCTCATTGTAAAGATTAGATTGCCCTGTGTATAGATGAAGTGAAAATAATGTAATATCTCAATCAGAACCCCCAGAATAAGCTATGATGTGGTCAAAAGAGAATGTGCTTTCAAATATTCACTGACCAGGAATTATGAAGTTAGTTTGGCCTCCAGTAAACCAACCAAATGTCCTAGAGAGCTGTGGGTACACTTATTTAATCCCTTGTAGTGTAAGGTCTGTTCTAAAAGTGGAATGGTTATCCTAGGCCATTGTGAACAGATTCTGTGACCCTTTCAGTGAGGCTGTGACCTGAGGCCTTCTACTGCCAGTCGCCTCCCCAATATCAAACTAGTTATGCCTGTCATAAATCAACCATACACCCCACAGTGATGTATTTGGGCTCATTGTAAAGATTAGATTGCCCTGTGTATAGATGAAGTGAAAATAATGTAATATCTCAATCAGAACCCCCAGAATAAGCTATGATGTGGTCAAAAGAGAATGTGCTTTCAAATATTCACTGACCAGGAATTATGAAGTTAGTTTGGCCTCCAGTAAACCAACCAAATGTCCTAGAGAGCTGTGGGTACACTTATTTAATCCCTTGTAGTGTAAGGTCTGTTCTAAAAGTGGAATGGTTATCCTAGGCCATTGTGAACAGATTCTGTGACCCTTTCAGTGAGGCTGTGACCTGAGGCCTTCTACTGCCAGTCGCCTCCCCAATATCAAACTAGTTATGCCTGTCATAAATCAACCATACACCCCACAGTGATGTAATGGGGCTCATTGTAAAGATTAGATTGCCCTGTGTATAGATGAAGTGAAAATAATGTAATATCTCAATCAGAACCCCCAGAATAAGCTATGATGTGGTCAAAAGAGAATGTGCTTTCAAATATTCACTGACCAGGAATTATGAAGTTAGTTTGGCCTCCAGTAAACCAACCAAATGTCCTAGAGAGCTGTGGGTACACTTATTTAATCCCTTGTAGTGTAAGGTCTGTTCTAAAAGTGGAATGGTTATCCTAGGCCATTGTGAACAGATTCTGTGACCCTTTCAGTGAGGCTGTGACCTGAGGCCTTCTACTGCCAGTCGCCTCCCCAATATCAAACTAGTTATGCCTGTCATAAATCAACCATACACCCCACAGTGATGTAATTGGGCTCATTGTAAAGATTAGATTGCCCTGTGTATAGATGAAGTGAAAATAATGTAATATCTCAATCAGAACCCCCAGAATAAGCTATGATGTGGTCAAAAGAGAATGTGCTTTCAAATATTCACTGACCAGGAATTATGAAGTTAGTTTGGCCTCCAGTAAACCAACCAAATGTCCTAGAGAGCTGTGGGTACACTTATTTAATCCCTTGTAGTGTAAGGTCTGTTCTAAAAGTGGAATGGTTATCCTAGGCCATTGTGAACAGATTCTGTGACCCTTTCAGTGAGGCTGTGACCTGAGGCCTTCTACTGCCAGTCGCCTCCCAATATCAAACTAGTTATGCCTGTCATAAATCAACCATACACCCCACAGTGATGTAATTGGGCTCATTGTAAAGATTAGATTGCCCTGTGTATAGATGAAGTGAAAATAATGTAATATCTCAATCAGAACCCCCAGAATAAGCTATGATGTGGTCAAAAGAGAATGTGCTTTCAAATATTCACTGACCAGGAGTTATGAAGTTAGTTTGGCCTCCAGTAAACCAACCAAATGTCCTAGAGAGCTGTGGGTACACTTATTTAATCCCTTGTAGTGTAAGGTCTGTTCTAAAAGTGGAATGGTTATCCTAGGCCATTGTGAACAGATTCTGTGACCCTTTCAGTGAGGCTGTGACCTGAGGCCTTCTACTGCCAGTCGCCTCCCCAATATCAAACTAGTTATGCCTGTCATAAATCAACCATACACCCCACAGTGATGTAATGGGGCTCATTGTAAAGATTAGATTGCCCTGTGTATAGATGAAGTGAAAATAATGTAATATCTCAATCAGAACCCCCAGAATAAGCTATGATGTGGTCAAAAGAGAATGTGCTTTCAAATATTCACTGACCAGGAATTATGAAGTTAGTTTGGCCTCCAGTAAACCAACCAAATGTCCTAGAGAGCTGTGGGTACACTTATTTAATCCCTTGTAGTGTAAGGTCTGTTCTAAAAGTGGAATGGTTATCCTAGGCCATTGTGAACAGATTCTGTGACCCTTTCAGTGAGGCTGTGACCTGAGGCCTTCTACTGCCAGTCGCCTCCCAATATCAAACTAGTTATGCCTGTCATAAATCAACCATACACCCCACAGTGATGTAATTGGGCTCATTGTAAAGATTAGATTGCCCTGTGTATAGATGAAGTGAAAATAATGTAATATCTCAATCAGAACCCCCAGAATAAGCTATGATGTGGTCAAAAGAGAATGTGCTTTCAAATATTCACTGACCAGGAATTATGAAGTTAGTTTGGCCTCCAGTAAACCAACCAAATGTCCTAGAGAGCTGTGGGTACACTTATTTAATCCCTTGTAGTGTAAGGTCTGTTCTAAAAGTGGAATGGTTATCCTAGGCCATTGTGAACAGATTCTGTGACCCTTTCAGTGAGGCTGTGACCTGAGGCCTTCTACTGCCAGTCGCCTCCCCAATATCAAACTAGTTATGCCTGTCATAAATCAACCATACACCCCACAGTGATGTAATTGGGCTCATTGTAAAGATTAGATTGCCCTGTGTATAGATGAAGTGAAAATAATGTAATATCTCAATCAGAACCCCCAGAATAAGCTATGATGTGGTCAAAAGAGAATGTGCTTTCAAATATTCACTGACCAGGAATTATGAAGTTAGTTTGGCCTCCAGTAAACCAACCAAATGTCCTAGAGAGCTGTGGGTACACTTATTTAATCCCTTGTAGTGTAAGGTCTGTTCTAAAAGTGGAATGGTTATCCTAGGCCATTGTGAACAGATTCTGTGACCCTTTCAGTGAGGCTGTGACCTGAGGCCTTCTACTGCCAGTCGCCTCCCCAATATCAAACTAGTTATGCCTGTCATAAATCAACCATACACCCCACAGTGATGTAATTGGGCTCATTGTAAAGATTAGATTGCCCTGTGTATAGATGAAGTGAAAATAATGTAATATCTCAATCAGAACCCCCAGAATAAGCTATGATGTGGTCAAAAGAGAATGTGCTTTCAAATATTCACTGACCAGGAATTATGAAGTTAGTTTGGCCTCCAGTAAACCAACCAAATGTCCTAGAGAGCTGTGGGTACACTTATTTAATCCCTTGTAGTGTAAGGTCTGTTCTAAAAGTGGAATGGTTATCCTAGGCCATTGTGAACAGATTCTGTGACCCTTTCAGTGAGGCTGTGACCTGAGGCCTTCTACTGCCAGTCGCCTCCCCAATATCAAACTAGTTATGCCTGTCATAAATCAACCATACACCCCACAGTGATGTAATTGGGCTCATTGTAAAGATTAGATTGCCCTGTGTATAGATGAAGTGAAAATAATGTAATATCTCAATCAGAACCCCCAGAATAAGCTATGATGTGGTCAAAAGAGAATGTGCTTTCAAATATTCACTGACCAGGAATTATGAAGTTAGTTTGGCCTCCAGTAAACCAACCAAATGTCCTAGAGAGCTGTGGGTACACTTATTTAATCCCTTGTAGTGTAAGGTCTGTTCTAAAAGTGGAATGGTTATCCTAGGCCATTGTGAACAGATTCTGTGACCCTTTCAGTGAGGCTGTGACCTGAGGCCTTCTACTGCCAGTCGCCTCCCCAATATCAAACTAGTTATGCCTGTCATAAATCAACCATACACCCCACAGTGATGTAATGGGGCTCATTGTAAAGATTAGATTGCCCTGTGTATAGATGAAGTGAAAATAATGTAATATCTCAATCAGAACCCCCAGAATAAGCTATGATGTGGTCAAAAGAGAATGTGCTTTCAAATATTCACTGACCAGGAGTTATGAAGTTAGTTTGGCCTCCAGTAAACCAACCAAATGTCCTAGAGAGCTGTGGGTACACTTATTTAATCCCTTGTAGTGTAAGGTCTGTTCTAAAAGTGGAATGGTTATCCTAGGCCATTGTGAACAGATTCTGTGACCCTTTCAGTGAGGCTGTGACCTGAGGCCTTCTACTGCCAGTCGCCTCCCCAATATCAAACTAGTTATGCCTGTCATAAATCAACCATACACCCCACAGTGATGTAATTTGGGCTCATTGTAAAGATTAGATTGCCCTGTGTATAGATGAAGTGAAAATAATGTAATATCTCAATCAGAACCCCCAGAATAAGCTATGATGTGGTCAAAAGAGAATGTGCTTTCAAATATTCACTGACCAGGAATTATGAAGTTAGTTTGGCCTCCAGTAAACCAACCAAATGTCCTAGAGAGCTGTGGGTACACTTATTTAATCCCTTGTAGTGTAAGGTCTGTTCTAAAAGTGGAATGGTTATCCTAGGCCATTGTGAACAGATTCTGTGACCCTTTCAGTGAGGCTGTGACCTGAGGCCTTCTACTGCCAGTCGCCTCCCCAATATCAAACTAGTTATGCCTGTCATAAATCAACCATACACCCCACAGTGATGTAATTTGGGCTCATTGTAAAGATTAGATTGCCCTGTGTATAGATGAAGTGAAAATAATGTAATATCTCAATCAGAACCCCCAGAATAAGCTATGATGTGGTCAAAAGAGAATGTGCTTTCAAATATTCACTGACCAGGAATTATGAAGTTAGTTTGGCCTCCAGTAAACCAACCAAATGTCCTAGAGAGCTGTGGGTACACTTATTTAATTCCTTGTAGTGTAAGGTCTGTTCTAAAAGTGGAATGGTTATCCTAGGCCATTGTGAACAGATTCTGTGACCCTTTCAGTGAGGCTGTGACCTGAGGCCTTCTACTGCCAGTCGCCTCCCCAATATCAAACTAGTTATGCCTGTCATAAATCAACCATACACCCCACAGTGATGTAATGGGGCTCATTGTAAAGATTAGATTGCCCTGTGTATAGATGAAGTGAAAATAATGTAATATCTCAATCAGAACCCCCAGAATAAGCTATGATGTGGTCAAAAGAGAATGTGCTTTCAAATATTCACTGACCAGGAATTATGAAGTTAGTTTGGCCTCCAGTAAACCAACCAAATGTCCTAGAGAGCTGTGGGTACACTTATTTAATCCCTTGTAGTGTAAGGTCTGTTCTAAAAGTGGAATGGTTATCCTAGGCCATTGTGAACAGATTCTGTGACCCTTTCAGTGAGGCTGTGACCTGAGGCCTTCTACTGCCAGTCGCCTCCCAATATCAAACTAGTTATGCCTGTCATAAATCAACCATACACCCCACAGTGATGTAATGGGGCTCATTGTAAAGATTAGATTGCCCTGTGTATAGATGAAGTGAAAATAATGTAATATCTCAATCAGAACCCCCAGAATAAGCTATGATGTGGTCAAAAGAGAATGTGCTTTCAAATATTCACTGACCAGGAATTATGAAGTTAGTTTGGCCTCCAGTAAACCAACCAAATGTCCTAGAGAGCTGTGGGTACACTTATTTAATCCCTTGTAGTGTAAGGTCTGTTCTAAAAGTGGAATGGTTATCCTAGGCCATTGTGAACAGATTCTGTGACCCTTTCAGTGAGGCTGTGACCTGAGGCCTTCTACTGCCAGTCGCCTCCCCAATATCAAACTAGTTATGCCTGTCATAAATCAACCATACACCCCACAGTGATGTAATTGGGCTCATTGTAAAGATTAGATTGCCCTGTGTATAGATGAAGTGAAAATAATGTAATATCTCAATCAGAACCCCCAGAATAAGCTATGATGTGGTCAAAAGAGAATGTGCTTTCAAATATTCACTGACCAGGAATTATGAAGTTAGTTTGGCCTCCAGTAAACCAACCAAATGTCCTAGAGAGCTGTGGGTACACTTATTTAATCCCTTGTAGTGTAAGGTCTGTTCTAAAAGTGGAATGGTTATCCTAGGCCATTGTGAACAGATTCTGTGACCCTTTCAGTGAGGCTGTGACCTGAGGCCTTTCTACTGCCAGCCGCCTCCCCAATATCAAACTAGTTATGCCTGTCATAAATCAACCATACACCCCACAGTGATGTAATGGGGCTCATTGTAAAGATTAGATTGCCCTGTGTATAGATGAAGTGAAAATAATGTAATATCTCAATCAGAACCCCCAGAATAAGCTATGATGTGGTCAAAAGAGAATGTGCTTTCAAATATTCACTGACCAGGAGTTATGAAGTTAGTTTGGCCTCCAGTAAACCAACCAAATGTCCTAGAGAGCTGTGGGTACACTTATTTAATCCCTTGTAGTGTAAGGTCTGTTCTAAAAGTGGAATGGTTATCCTAGGCCATTGTGAACAGATTCTGTGACCCTTTCAGTGAGGCTGTGACCTGAGGCCTTCTACTGCCAGTCGCCTCCCCAATATCAAACTAGTTATGCCTGTCATAAATCAACCATACACCCCACAGTGATGTAATGGGGCTCATTGTAAAGATTAGATTGCCCTGTGTATAGATGAAGTGAAAATAATGTAATATCTCAATCAGAACCCCCAGAATAAGCTATGATGTGGTCAAAAGAGAATGTGCTTTCAAATATTCACTGACCAGGAATTATGAAGTTAGTTTGGCCTCCAGTAAACCAACCAAATGTCCTAGAGAGCTGTGGGTACACTTATTTAATCCCTTGTAGTGTAAGGTCTGTTCTAAAAGTGGAATGGTTATCCTAGGCCATTGTGAACAGATTCTGTGACCCTTTCAGTGAGGCTGTGACCTGAGGCCTTCTACTGCCAGTCGCCTCCCAATATCAAACTAGTTATGCCTGTCATAAATCAACCATACACCCCACAGTGATGTAATTGGGCTCATTGTAAAGATTAGATTGCCCTGTGTATAGATGAAGTGAAAATAATGTAATATCTCAATCAGAACCCCCAGAATAAGCTATGATGTGGTCAAAAGAGAATGTGCTTTCAAATATTCACTGACCAGGAATTATGAAGTTAGTTTGGCCTCCAGTAAACCAACCAAATGTCCTAGAGAGCTGTGGGTACACTTATTTAATCCCTTGTAGTGTAAGGTCTGTTCTAAAAGTGGAATGGTTATCCTAGGCCATTGTGAACAGATTCTGTGACCCTTTCAGTGAGGCTGTGACCTGAGGCCTTCTACTGCATACACAGGGCAATCTAATCTTTACAATGAGCCCAAATACATCACTGTGGGGTGTATGGTTGATTTATGACAGGCATAACTAGTTTGATATTGGGGAGGCGACTGGCAGTAGAAGGCCTCAGGTCACAGCCTCACTGAAAGGGTCACAGAATCTGTTCACAATGGCCTAGGATAACCATTCCACTTTTAGAACAGACCTTACACTACAAGGGATTAAATAAGTGTACCCACAGCTCTCTAGGACATTTGGTTGGTTTACTGGAGGCCAAACTAACTTCATAATTCCTGGTCAGTGAATATTTGAAAGCACATTCTCTTTTGACCACATCATAGCTTATTCTGGGGGTTCTGATTGAGATATTACATTATTTTCACTTCATCTATACACAGGGCAATCTAATCTTTACAATGAGCCCAATTACATCACTGTGGGGTGTATGGTTGATTTATGACAGGCATAACTAGTTTGATATTGGGGAGGCGACTGGCAGTAGAAGGCCTCAGGTCACAGCCTCACTGAAAGGGTCACAGAATCTGTTCACAATGGCCTAGGATAACCATTCCACTTTTAGAACAGACCTTACACTACAAGGAATTAAATAAGTGTACCCACAGCTCTCTAGGACATTTGGTTGGTTTACTGGAGGCCAAACTAACTTCATAATTCCTGGTCAGTGAATATTTGAAAGCACATTCTCTTTTGACCACATCATAGCTTATTCTGGGGGTTCTGATTGAGATATTACATTATTTTCACTTCATCTATACACAGGGCAATCTAATCTTTACAATGAGCCCAAATACATCACTGTGGGGTGTATGGTTGATTTATGACAGGCATAACTAGTTTGATATTGGGGAGGCGACTGGCAGTAGAAGGCCTCAGGTCACAGCCTCACTGAAAGGGTCACAGAATCTGTTCACAATGGCCTAGGATAACCATTCCACTTTTAGAACAGACCTTACACTACAAGGGATTAAATAAGTGTACCCACAGCTCTCTAGGACATTTGGTTGGTTTACTGGAGGCCAAACTAACTTCATAATTCCTGGTCAGTGAATATTTGAAAGCACATTCTCTTTTGACCACATCATAGCTTATTCTGGGGTTCTGATTGAGATATTACATTATTTTCACTTCATCTATACACAGGGCAATCTAATCTTTACAATGAGCCCAAATACATCACTGTGGGGTGTATGGTTGATTTATGACAGGCATAACTAGTTTGATATTGGGGAGGCGACTGGCAGTAGAAGGCCTCAGGTCACAGCCTCACTGAAAGGGTCACAGAATCTGTTCACAATGGCCTAGGATAACCATTCCACTTTTAGAACAGACCTTACACTACAAGGGATTAAATAAGTGTACCCACAGCTCTCTAGGACATTTGGTTGGTTTACTGGAGGCCAAACTAACTTCATAATTCCTGGTCAGTGAATATTTGAAAGCACATTCTCTTTTGACCACATCATAGCTTATTCTGGGGGTTCTGATTGAGATATTACATTATTTTCACTTCATCTATACACAGGGCAATCTAATCTTTACAATGAGCCCAATTACATCACTGTGGGGTGTATGGTTGATTTATGACAGGCATAACTAGTTTGATATTGGGGAGGCGACTGGCAGTAGAAGGCCTCAGGTCACAGCCTCACTGAAAGGGTCACAGAATCTGTTCACAATGGCCTAGGATAACCATTCCACTTTTAGAACAGACCTTACACTACAAGGGATTAAATAAGTGTACCCACAGCTCTCTAGGACATTTGGTTGGTTTACTGGAGGCCAAACTAACTTCATAATTCCTGGTCAGTGAATATTTGAAAGCACATTCTCTTTTGACCACATCATAGCTTATCCTGGGGGTTCTGATTGAGATATTACATTATTTTCACTTCATCTATACACAGGGCAATCTAACCTTTACAATGAGCCCAAATACATCACTGTGGGGTGTATGGTTGATTTATGACAGGCATAACTAGTTTGATATTGGGGAGGCGACTGGCAGTAGAAGGCCTCAGGTCACAGCCTCACTGAAAGGGTCACAGAATCTGTTCACAATGGCCTAGGATAACCATTCCACTTTTAGAACAGACCTTACACTACAAGGAATTAAATAAGTGTACCCACAGCTCTCTAGGACATTTGGTTGGTTTACTGGAGGCCAAACTAACTTCATAATTCCTGGTCAGTGAATATTTGAAAGCACATTCTCTTTTGACCACATCATAGCTTATCCTGGGGGTTCTGATTGAGATATTACATTATTTTCACTTCATCTATACACAGGGCAATCTAACCTTTACAATGAGCCCAAATACATCACTGTGGGGTGTATGGTTGATTTATGACAGGCATAACTAGTTTGATATTGGGGAGGCGACTGGCAGTAGAAGGCCTCAGGTCACAGCCTCACTGAAAGGGTCACAGAATCTGTTCACAATGGCCTAGGATAACCATTCCACTTTTAGAACAGACCTTACACTACAAGGGATTAAATAAGTGTACCCACAGCTCTCTAGGACATTTGGTTGGTTTACTGGAGGCCAAACTAACTTCATAATTCCTGGTCAGTGAATATTTGAAAGCACATTCTCTTTTGACCACATCATAGCTTATTCTGGGGGTTCTGATTGAGATATTACATTATTTTCACTTCATCTATACACAGGGCAATCTAATCTTTACAATGAGCCCAATTACATCACTGTGGGGTGTATGGTTGATTTATGACAGGCATAACTAGTTTGATATTGGGGAGGCGACTGGCAGTAGAAGGCCTCAGGTCACAGCCTCACTGAAAGGGTCACAGAATCTGTTCACAATGGCCTAGGATAACCATTCCACTTTTAGAACAGACCTTACACTACAAGGGAATTAAATAAGTGTACCCACAGCTCTCTAGGACATTTGGTTGGTTTACTGGAGGCCAAACTAACTTCATAATTCCTGGTCAGTGAATATTTGAAAGCACATTCTCTTTTGACCACATCATAGCTTATTCTGGGGGTTCTGATTGAGATATTACATTATTTTCACTTCATCTATACACAGGGCAATCTAACCTTTACAATGAGCCCAAATTACATCACTGTGGGGTGTATGGTTGATTTATGACAGGCATAACTAGTTTGATATTGGGGAGGCGACTGGCAGTAGAAGGCCTCAGGTCACAGCCTCACTGAAAGGGTCACAGAATCTGTTCACAATGGCCTAGGATAACCATTCCACTTTTAGAACAGACCTTACACTACAAGGGAATTAAATAAGTGTACCCACAGCTCTCTAGGACATTTGGTTGGTTTACTGGAGGCCAAACTAACTTCATAATTCCTGGTCAGTGAATATTTGAAAGCACATTCTCTTTTGACCACATCATAGCTTATCCTGGGGGTTCTGATTGAGATATTACATTATTTTCACTTCATCTATACACAGGGCAATCTAACCTTTACAATGAGCCCAAATACATCACTGTGGGGTGTATGGTTGATTTATGACAGGCATAACTAGTTTGATATTGGGGAGGCGACTGGCAGTAGAAGGCCTCAGGTCACAGCCTCACTGAAAGGGTCACAGAATCTGTTCACAATGGCCTAGGATAACCATTCCACTTTTAGAACAGACCTTACACTACAAGGGAATTAAATAAGTGTACCCACAGCTCTCTAGGACATTTGGTTGGTTTACTGGAGGCCAAACTAACTTCATAATTCCTGGTCAGTGAATATTTGAAAGCACATTCTCTTTTGACCACATCATAGCTTATTCTGGGGGTTCTGATTGAGATATTACATTATTTTCACTTCATCTATACACAGGGCAATCTAATCTTTACAATGAGCCCAATTACATCACTGTGGGGTGTATGGTTGATTTATGACAGGCATAACTAGTTTGATATTGGGGAGGCGACTGGCAGTAGAAGGCCTCAGGTCACAGCCTCACTGAAAGGGTCACAGAATCTGTTCACAATGGCCTAGGATAACCATTCCACTTTTAGAACAGACCTTACACTACAAGGGATTAAATAAGTGTACCCACAGCTCTCTAGGACATTTGGTTGGTTTACTGGAGGCCAAACTAACTTCATAATTCCTGGTCAGTGAATATTTGAAAGCACATTCTCTTTTGACCACATCATAGCTTATTCTGGGGGTTCTGATTGAGATATTACATTATTTTCACTTCATCTATACACAGGGCAATCTAACTTTACAATGAGCCCAAATTACATCACTGTGGGGTGTATGGTTGATTTATGACAGGCATAACTAGTTTGATATTGGGGAGGCGACTGGCAGTAGAAGGCCTCAGGTCACAGCCTCACTGAAAGGGTCACAGAATCTGTTCACAATGGCCTAGGATAACCATTCCACTTTTAGAACAGACCTTACACTACAAGGAATTAAATAAGTGTACCCACAGCTCTCTAGGACATTTGGTTGGTTTACTGGAGGCCAAACTAACTTCATAATTCCTGGTCAGTGAATATTTGAAAGCACATTCTCTTTTGACCACATCATAGCTTATCCTGGGGGTTCTGATTGAGATATTACATTATTTTCACTTCATCTATACACAGGGCAATCTAACCTTTTACAATGAGCCCAAATACATCACTGTGGGGTGTATGGTTGATTTATGACAGGCATAACTAGTTTGATATTGGGGAGGCGACTGGCAGTAGAAGGCCTCAGGTCACAGCCTCACTGAAAGGGTCACAGAATCTGTTCACAATGGCCTAGGATAACCATTCCACTTTTAGAACAGACCTTACACTACAAGGGAATTAAATAAGTGTACCCACAGCTCTCTAGGACATTTGGTTGGTTTACTGGAGGCCAAACTAACTTCATAATTCCTGGTCAGTGAATATTTGAAAGCACATTCTCTTTTGACCACATCATAGCTTATTCTGGGGGTTCTGATTGAGATATTACATTATTTTCACTTCATCTATACACAGGGCAATCTAATCTTTACAATGAGCCCAATTACATCACTGTGGGGTGTATGGTTGATTTATGACAGGCATAACTAGTTTGATATTGGGGAGGCGACTGGCAGTAGAAGGCCTCAGGTCACAGCCTCACTGAAAGGGTCACAGAATCTGTTCACAATGGCCTAGGATAACCATTCCACTTTTAGAACAGACCTTACACTACAAGGGATTAAATAAGTGTACCCACAGCTCTCTAGGACATTTGGTTGGTTTACTGGAGGCCAAACTAACTTCATAATTCCTGGTCAGTGAATATTTGAAAGCACATTCTCTTTTGACCACATCATAGCTTATCCTGGGGGTTCTGATTGAGATATTACATTATTTTCACTTCATCTATACACAGGGCAATCTAACCTTTACAATGAGCCCAAATACATCACTGTGGGGTGTATGGTTGATTTATGACAGGCATAACTAGTTTGATATTGGGGAGGCGACTGGCAGTAGAAGGCCTCAGGTCACAGCCTCACTGAAAGGGTCACAGAATCTGTTCACAATGGCCTAGGATAACCATTCCACTTTTAGAACAGACCTTACACTACAAGGAATTAAATAAGTGTACCCACAGCTCTCTAGGACATTTGGTTGGTTTACTGGAGGCCAAACTAACTTCATAATTCCTGGTCAGTGAATATTTGAAAGCACATTCTCTTTTGACCACATCATAGCTTATTCTGGGGGTTCTGATTGAGATATTACATTATTTTCACTTCATCTATACACAGGGCAATCTAATCTTTACAATGAGCCCAATTACATCACTGTGGGGTGTATGGTTGATTTATGACAGGCATAACTAGTTTGATATTGGGGAGGCGACTGGCAGTAGAAGGCCTCAGGTCACAGCCTCACTGAAAGGGTCACAGAATCTGTTCACAATGGCCTAGGATAACCATTCCACTTTTAGAACAGACCTTACACTACAAGGGATTAAATAAGTGTACCCACAGCTCTCTAGGACATTTGGTTGGTTTACTGGAGGCCAAACTAACTTCATAATTCCTGGTCAGTGAATATTTGAAAGCACATTCTCTTTTGACCACATCATAGCTTATTCTGGGGGTTCTGATTGAGATATTACATTATTTTCACTTCATCTATACACAGGGCAATCTAATCTTTACAATGAGCCCAAATTACATCACTGTGGGGTGTATGGTTGATTTATGACAGGCATAACTAGTTTGATATTGGGGAGGCGACTGGCAGTAGAAGGCCTCAGGTCACAGCCTCACTGAAAGGGTCACAGAATCTGTTCACAATGGCCTAGGATAACCATTCCACTTTTAGAACAGACCTTACACTACAAGGGATTAAATAAGTGTACCCACAGCTCTCTAGGACATTTGGTTGGTTTACTGGAGGCCAAACTAACTTCATAATTCCTGGTCAGTGAATATTTGAAAGCACATTCTCTTTTGACCACATCATAGCTTATCCTGGGGGTTCTGATTGAGATATTACATTATTTTCACTTCATCTATACACAGGGCAATCTAACCTTTACAATGAGCCCAAATACATCACTGTGGGGTGTATGGTTGATTTATGACAGGCATAACTAGTTTGATATTGGGGAGGCGACTGGCAGTAGAAGGCCTCAGGTCACAGCCTCACTGAAAGGGTCACAGAATCTGTTCACAATGGCCTAGGATAACCATTCCACTTTTAGAACAGACCTTACACTACAAGGAATTAAATAAGTGTACCCACAGCTCTCTAGGACATTTGGTTGGTTTACTGGAGGCCAAACTAACTTCATAATTCCTGGTCAGTGAATATTTGAAAGCACATTCTCTTTTGACCACATCATAGCTTATTCTGGGGGTTCTGATTGAGATATTACATTATTTTCACTTCATCTATACACAGGGCAATCTAATCTTTACAATGAGCCCAAATTACATCACTGTGGGGTGTATGGTTGATTTATGACAGGCATAACTAGTTTGATATTGGGGAGGCGACTGGCAGTAGAAGGCCTCAGGTCACAGCCTCACTGAAAGGGTCACAGAATCTGTTCACAATGGCCTAGGATAACCATTCCACTTTTAGAACAGACCTTACACTACAAGGGATTAAATAAGTGTACCCACAGCTCTCTAGGACATTTGGTTGGTTTACTGGAGGCCAAACTAACTTCATAATTCCTGGTCAGTGAATATTTGAAAGCACATTCTCTTTTGACCACATCATAGCTTATTCTGGGGGTTCTGATTGAGATATTACATTATTTTCACTTCATCTATACACAGGGCAATCTAATCTTTACAATGAGCCCAAATACATCACTGTGGGGTGTATGGTTGATTTATGACAGGCATAACTAGTTTGATATTGGGGAGGCGACTGGCAGTAGAAGGCCTCAGGTCACAGCCTCACTGAAAGGGTCACAGAATCTGTTCACAATGGCCTAGGATAACCATTCCACTTTTAGAACAGACCTTACACTACAAGGGATTAAATAAGTGTACCCACAGCTCTCTAGGACATTTGGTTGGTTTACTGGAGGCCAAACTAACTTCATAATTCCTGGTCAGTGAATATTTGAAAGCACATTCTCTTTTGACCACATCATAGCTTATCCTGGGGGTTCTGATTGAGATATTACATTATTTTCACTTCATCTATACACAGGGCAATCTAACCTTTACAATGAGCCCAAATACATCACTGTGGGGTGTATGGTTGATTTATGACAGGCATAACTAGTTTGATATTGGGGAGGCGACTGGCAGTAGAAGGCCTCAGGTCACAGCCTCACTGAAAGGGTCACAGAATCTGTTCACAATGGCCTAGGATAACCATTCCACTTTTAGAACAGACCTTACACTACAAGGAATTAAATAAGTGTACCCACAGCTCTCTAGGACATTTGGTTGGTTTACTGGAGGCCAAACTAACTTCATAATTCCTGGTCAGTGAATATTTGAAAGCACATTCTCTTTTGACCACATCATAGCTTATCCTGGGGGTTCTGATTGAGATATTACATTATTTTCACTTCATCTATACACAGGGCAATCTAACCTTTACAATGAGCCCAAATACATCACTGTGGGGTGTATGGTTGATTTATGACAGGCATAACTAGTTTGATATTGGGGAGGCGACTGGCAGTAGAAGGCCTCAGGTCACAGCCTCACTGAAAGGGTCACAGAATCTGTTCACAATGGCCTAGGATAACCATTCCACTTTTAGAACAGACCTTACACTACAAGGGAATTAAATAAGTGTACCCACAGCTCTCTAGGACATTTGGTTGGTTTACTGGAGGCCAAACTAACTTCATAATTCCTGGTCAGTGAATATTTGAAAGCACATTCTCTTTTGACCACATCATAGCTTATTCTGGGGGTTCTGATTGAGATATTACATTATTTTCACTTCATCTATACACAGGGCAATCTAATCTTTACAATGAGCCCAATTACATCACTGTGGGGTGTATGGTTGATTTATGACAGGCATAACTAGTTTGATATTGGGGAGGCGACTGGCAGTAGAAGGCCTCAGGTCACAGCCTCACTGAAAGGGTCACAGAATCTGTTCACAATGGCCTAGGATAACCATTCCACTTTTAGAACAGACCTTACACTACAAGGGAATTAAATAAGTGTACCCACAGCTCTCTAGGACATTTGGTTGGTTTACTGGAGGCCAAACTAACTTCATAATTCCTGGTCAGTGAATATTTGAAAGCACATTCTCTTTTGACCACATCATAGCTTATCCTGGGGGTTCTGATTGAGATATTACATTATTTTCACTTCATCTATACACAGGGCAATCTAATCTTTACAATGAGCCCAAATACATCACTGTGGGGTGTATGGTTGATTTATGACAGGCATAACTAGTTTGATATTGGGGAGGCGACTGGCAGTAGAAGGCCTCAGGTCACAGCCTCACTGAAAGGGTCACAGAATCTGTTCACAATGGCCTAGGATAACCATTCCACTTTTAGAACAGACCTTACACTACAAGGGATTAAATAAGTGTACCCACAGCTCTCTAGGACATTTGGTTGGTTTACTGGAGGCCAAACTAACTTCATAATTCCTGGTCAGTGAATATTTGAAAGCACATTCTCTTTTGACCACATCATAGCTTATCCTGGGGTTCTGATTGAGATATTACATTATTTTCACTTCATCTATACACAGGGCAATCTAACCTTTACAATGAGCCCAAATACATCACTGTGGGGTGTATGGTTGATTTATGACAGGCATAACTAGTTTGATATTGGGGAGGCGACTGGCAGTAGAAGGCCTCAGGTCACAGCCTCACTGAAAGGGTCACAGAATCTGTTCACAATGGCCTAGGATAACCATTCCACTTTTAGAACAGACCTTACACTACAAGGGATTAAATAAGTGTACCCACAGCTCTCTAGGACATTTGGTTGGTTTACTGGAGGCCAAACTAACTTCATAATTCCTGGTCAGTGAATATTTGAAAGCACATTCTCTTTTGACCACATCATAGCTTATTCTGGGGGTTCTGATTGAGATATTACATTATTTTCACTTCATCTATACACAGGGCAATCTAATCTTTACAATGAGCCCAATTACATCACTGTGGGGTGTATGGTTGATTTATGACAGGCATAACTAGTTTGATATTGGGAGGCGACTGGCAGTAGAAGGCCTCAGGTCACAGCCTCACTGAAAGGGTCACAGAATCTGTTCACAATGGCCTAGGATAACCATTCCACTTTTAGAACAGACCTTACACTACAAGGGATTAAATAAGTGTACCCACAGCTCTCTAGGACATTTGGTTGGTTTACTGGAGGCCAAACTAACTTCATAATTCCTGGTCAGTGAATATTTGAAAGCACATTCTCTTTTGACCACATCATAGCTTATTCTGGGGGTTCTGATTGAGATATTACATTATTTTCACTTCATCTATACACAGGGCAATCTAATCTTTACAATGAGCCCAATTACATCACTGTGGGGTGTATGGTTGATTTATGACAGGCATAACTAGTTTGATATTGGGGAGGCGACTGGCAGTAGAAGGCCTCAGGTCACAGCCTCACTGAAAGGGTCACAGAATCTGTTCACAATGGCCTAGGATAACCATTCCACTTTTAGAACAGACCTTACACTACAAGGGAATTAAATAAGTGTACCCACAGCTCTCTAGGACATTTGGTTGGTTTACTGGAGGCCAAACTAACTTCATAATTCCTGGTCAGTGAATATTTGAAAGCACATTCTCTTTTGACCACATCATAGCTTATCCTGGGGGTTCTGATTGAGATATTACATTATTTTCACTTCATCTATACACAGGGCAATCTAACCTTTACAATGAGCCCAAATACATCACTGTGGGGTGTATGGTTGATTTATGACAGGCATAACTAGTTTGATATTGGGGAGGCGACTGGCAGTAGAAGGCCTCAGGTCACAGCCTCACTGAAAGGGTCACAGAATCTGTTCACAATGGCCTAGGATAACCATTCCACTTTTAGAACAGACCTTACACTACAAGGGATTAAATAAGTGTACCCACAGCTCTCTAGGACATTTGGTTGGTTTACTGGAGGCCAAACTAACTTCATAATTCCTGGTCAGTGAATATTTGAAAGCACATTCTCTTTTGACCACATCATAGCTTATTCTGGGGGTTCTGATTGAGATATTACATTATTTTCACTTCATCTATACACAGGGCAATCTAATCTTTACAATGAGCCCAATTACATCACTGTGGGGTGTATGGTTGATTTATGACAGGCATAACTAGTTTGATATTGGGGAGGCGACTGGCAGTAGAAGGCCTCAGGTCACAGCCTCACTGAAAGGGTCACAGAATCTGTTCACAATGGCCTAGGATAACCATTCCACTTTTAGAACAGACCTTACACTACAAGGGAATTAAATAAGTGTACCCACAGCTCTCTAGGACATTTGGTTGGTTTACTGGAGGCCAAACTAACTTCATAATTCCTGGTCAGTGAATATTTGAAAGCACATTCTCTTTTGACCACATCATAGCTTATTCTGGGGTTCTGATTGAGATATTACATTATTTTCACTTCATCTATACACAGGGCAATCTAACTTTACAATGAGCCCAAATACATCACTGTGGGGTGTATGGTTGATTTATGACAGGCATAACTAGTTTGATATTGGGGAGGCGACTGGCAGTAGAAGGCCTCAGGTCACAGCCTCACTGAAAGGGTCACAGAATCTGTTCACAATGGCCTAGGATAACCATTCCACTTTTAGAACAGACCTTACACTACAAGGGATTAAATAAGTGTACCCACAGCTCTCTAGGACATTTGGTTGGTTTACTGGAGGCCAAACTAACTTCATAATTCCTGGTCAGTGAATATTTGAAAGCACATTCTCTTTTGACCACATCATAGCTTATCCTGGGGGTTCTGATTGAGATATTACATTATTTTCACTTCATCTATACACAGGGCAATCTAACCTTTACAATGAGCCCAAATACATCACTGTGGGGTGTATGGTTGATTTATGACAGGCATAACTAGTTTGATATTGGGGAGGCGACTGGCAGTAGAAGGCCTCAGGTCACAGCCTCACTGAAAGGGTCACAGAATCTGTTCACAATGGCCTAGGATAACCATTCCACTTTTAGAACAGACCTTACACTACAAGGGAATTAAATAAGTGTACCCACAGCTCTCTAGGACATTTGGTTGGTTTACTGGAGGCCAAACTAACTTCATAATTCCTGGTCAGTGAATATTTGAAAGCACATTCTCTTTTGACCACATCATAGCTTATTCTGGGGGTTCTGATTGAGATATTACATTATTTTCACTTCATCTATACACAGGGCAATCTAATCTTTACAATGAGCCCAATTACATCACTGTGGGGTGTATGGTTGATTTATGACAGGCATAACTAGTTTGATATTGGGGAGGCGACTGGCAGTAGAAGGCCTCAGGTCACAGCCTCACTGAAAGGGTCACAGAATCTGTTCACAATGGCCTAGGATAACCATTCCACTTTTAGAACAGACCTTACACTACAAGGAATTAAATAAGTGTACCCACAGCTCTCTAGGACATTTGGTTGGTTTACTGGAGGCCAAACTAACTTCATAATTCCTGGTCAGTGAATATTTGAAAGCACATTCTCTTTTGACCACATCATAGCTTATTCTGGGGGTTCTGATTGAGATATTACATTATTTTCACTTCATCTATACAGGGCAATCTAATCTTTACAATGAGCCCAATTACATCACTGTGGGGTGTATGGTTGATTTATGACAGGCATAACTAGTTTGATATTGGGGAGGCGACTGGCAGTAGAAGGCCTCAGGTCACAGCCTCACTGAAAGGGTCACAGAATCTGTTCACAATGGCCTAGGATAACCATTCCACTTTTAGAACAGACCTTACACTACAAGGGAATTAAATAAGTGTACCCACAGCTCTCTAGGACATTTGGTTGGTTTACTGGAGGCCAAACTAACTTCATAATTCCTGGTCAGTGAATATTTGAAAGCACATTCTCTTTTGACCACATCATAGCTTATCCTGGGGTTCTGATTGAGATATTACATTATTTTCACTTCATCTATACACAGGGCAATCTAATCTTTACAATGAGCCCAAATTACATCACTGTGGGGTGTATGGTTGATTTATGACAGGCATAACTAGTTTGATATTGGGGAGGCGACTGGCAGTAGAAGGCCTCAGGTCACAGCCTCACTGAAAGGGTCACAGAATCTGTTCACAATGGCCTAGGATAACCATTCCACTTTTAGAACAGACCTTACACTACAAGGGATTAAATAAGTGTACCCACAGCTCTCTAGGACATTTGGTTGGTTTACTGGAGGCCAAACTAACTTCATAATTCCTGGTCAGTGAATATTTGAAAGCACATTCTCTTTTGACCACATCATAGCTTATTCTGGGGGTTCTGATTGAGATATTACATTATTTTCACTTCATCTATACACAGGGCAATCTAACCTTTACAATGAGCCCAAATACATCACTGTGGGGTGTATGGTTGATTTATGACAGGCATAACTAGTTTGATATTGGGGAGGCGACTGGCAGTAGAAGGCCTCAGGTCACAGCCTCACTGAAAGGGTCACAGAATCTGTTCACAATGGCCTAGGATAACCATTCCACTTTTAGAACAGACCTTACACTACAAGGGATTAAATAAGTGTACCCACAGCTCTCTAGGACATTTGGTTGGTTTACTGGAGGCCAAACTAACTTCATAATTCCTGGTCAGTGAATATTTGAAAGCACATTCTCTTTTGACCACATCATAGCTTATCCTGGGGGTTCTGATTGAGATATTACATTATTTTCACTTCATCTATACACAGGGCAATCTAACCTTTACAATGAGCCCAAATACATCACTGTGGGGTGTATGGTTGATTTATGACAGGCATAACTAGTTTGATATTGGGGAGGCGACTGGCAGTAGAAGGCCTCAGGTCACAGCCTCACTGAAAGGGTCACAGAATCTGTTCACAATGGCCTAGGATAACCATTCCACTTTTAGAACAGACCTTACACTACAAGGGATTAAATAAGTGTACCCACAGCTCTCTAGGACATTTGGTTGGTTTACTGGAGGCCAAACTAACTTCATAATTCCTGGTCAGTGAATATTTGAAAGCACATTCTCTTTTGACCACATCATAGCTTATTCTGGGGGTTCTGATTGAGATATTACATTATTTTCACTTCATCTATACACAGGGCAATCTAATCTTTACAATGAGCCCAATTACATCACTGTGGGGTGTATGGTTGATTTATGACAGGCATAACTAGTTTGATATTGGGGAGGCGACTGGCAGTAGAAGGCCTCAGGTCACAGCCTCACTGAAAGGGTCACAGAATCTGTTCACAATGGCCTAGGATAACCATTCCACTTTTAGAACAGACCTTACACTACAAGGGATTAAATAAGTGTACCCACAGCTCTCTAGGACATTTGGTTGGTTTACTGGAGGCCAAACTAACTTCATAATTCCTGGTCAGTGAATATTTGAAAGCACATTCTCTTTTGACCACATCATAGCTTATCCTGGGGGTTCTGATTGAGATATTACATTATTTTCACTTCATCTATACACAGGGCAATCTAACCTTTACAATGAGCCCAAATACATCACTGTGGGGTGTATGGTTGATTTATGACAGGCATAACTAGTTTGATATTGGGGAGGCGACTGGCAGTAGAAGGCCTCAGGTCACAGCCTCACTGAAAGGGTCACAGAATCTGTTCACAATGGCCTAGGATAACCATTCCACTTTTAGAACAGACCTTACACTACAAGGGAATTAAATAAGTGTACCCACAGCTCTCTAGGACATTTGGTTGGTTTACTGGAGGCCAAACTAACTTCATAATTCCTGGTCAGTGAATATTTGAAAGCACATTCTCTTTTGACCACATCATAGCTTATCCTGGGGGTTCTGATTGAGATATTACATTATTTTCACTTCATCTATACACAGGGCAATCTAACCTTTACAATGAGCCCAAATACATCACTGTGGGGTGTATGGTTGATTTATGACAGGCATAACTAGTTTGATATTGGGAGGCGACTGGCAGTAGAAGGCCTCAGGTCACAGCCTCACTGAAAGGGTCACAGAATCTGTTCACAATGGCCTAGGATAACCATTCCACTTTTAGAACAGACCTTACACTACAAGGGATTAAATAAGTGTACCCACAGCTCTCTAGGACATTTGGTTGGTTTACTGGAGGCCAAACTAACTTCATAATTCCTGGTCAGTGAATATTTGAAAGCACATTCTCTTTTGACCACATCATAGCTTATTCTGGGGGTTCTGATTGAGATATTACATTATTTTCACTTCATCTATACACAGGGCAATCTAATCTTTACAATGAGCCCAAATACATCACTGTGGGGTGTATGGTTGATTTATGACAGGCATAACTAGTTTGATATTGGGGAGGCGACTGGCAGTAGAAGGCCTCAGGTCACAGCCTCACTGAAAGGGTCACAGAATCTGTTCACAATGGCCTAGGATAACCATTCCACTTTTAGAACAGACCTTACACTACAAGGGATTAAATAAGTGTACCCACAGCTCTCTAGGACATTTGGTTGGTTTACTGGAGGCCAAACTAACTTCATAATTCCTGGTCAGTGAATATTTGAAAGCACATTCTCTTTTGACCACATCATAGCTTATTCTGGGGGTTCTGATTGAGATATTACATTATTTTCACTTCATCTATACACAGGGCAATCTAACCTTTACAATGAGCCCAAATACATCACTGTGGGGTGTATGGTTGATTTATGACAGGCATAACTAGTTTGATATTGGGGAGGCGACTGGCAGTAGAAGGCCTCAGGTCACAGCCTCACTGAAAGGGTCACAGAATCTGTTCACAATGGCCTAGGATAACCATTCCACTTTTAGAACAGACCTTACACTACAAGGGATTAAATAAGTGTACCCACAGCTCTCTAGGACATTTGGTTGGTTTACTGGAGGCCAAACTAACTTCATAATTCCTGGTCAGTGAATATTTGAAAGCACATTCTCTTTTGACCACATCATAGCTTATTCTGGGGGTTCTGATTGAGATATTACATTATTTTCACTTCATCTATACACAGGGCAATCTAACCTTTACAATGAGCCCAAATACATCACTGTGGGGTGTATGGTTGATTTATGACAGGCATAACTAGTTTGATATTGGGGAGGCGACTGGCAGTAGAAGGCCTCAGGTCACAGCCTCACTGAAAGGGTCACAGAATCTGTTCACAATGGCCTAGGATAACCATTCCACTTTTAGAACAGACCTTACACTACAAGGGATTAAATAAGTGTACCCACAGCTCTCTAGGACATTTGGTTGGTTTACTGGAGGCCAAACTAACTTCATAATTCCTGGTCAGTGAATATTTGAAAGCACATTCTCTTTTGACCACATCATAGCTTATCCTGGGGGTTCTGATTGAGATATTACATTATTTTCACTTCATCTATACACAGGGCAATCTAACCTTTACAATGAGCCCAAATACATCACTGTGGGGTGTATGGTTGATTTATGACAGGCATAACTAGTTTGATATTGGGGAGGCGACTGGCAGTAGAAGGCCTCAGGTCACAGCCTCACTGAAAGGGTCACAGAATCTGTTCACAATGGCCTAGGATAACCATTCCACTTTTAGAACAGACCTTACACTACAAGGGATTAAATAAGTGTACCCACAGCTCTCTAGGACATTTGGTTGGTTTACTGGAGGCCAAACTAACTTCATAATTCCTGGTCAGTGAATATTTGAAAGCACATTCTCTTTTGACCACATCATAGCTTATTCTGGGGGTTCTGATTGAGATATTACATTATTTTCACTTCATCTATACACAGGGCAATCTAATCTTTACAATGAGCCCAATTACATCACTGTGGGGTGTATGGTTGATTTATGACAGGCATAACTAGTTTGATATTGGGGAGGCGACTGGCAGTAGAAGGCCTCAGGTCACAGCCTCACTGAAAGGGTCACAGAATCTGTTCACAATGGCCTAGGATAACCATTCCACTTTTAGAACAGACCTTACACTACAAGGGATTAAATAAGTGTACCCACAGCTCTCTAGGACATTTGGTTGGTTTACTGGAGGCCAAACTAACTTCATAATTCCTGGTCAGTGAATATTTGAAAGCACATTCTCTTTTGACCACATCATAGCTTATTCTGGGGGTTCTGATTGAGATATTACATTATTTTCACTTCATCTATACACAGGGCAATCTAATCTTTACAATGAGCCCAAATACATCACTGTGGGGTGTATGGTTGATTTATGACAGGCATAACTAGTTTGATATTGGGGAGGCGACTGGCAGTAGAAGGCCTCAGGTCACAGCCTCACTGAAAGGGTCACAGAATCTGTTCACAATGGCCTAGGATAACCATTCCACTTTTAGAACAGACCTTACACTACAAGGGATTAAATAAGTGTACCCACAGCTCTCTAGGACATTTGGTTGGTTTACTGGAGGCCAAACTAACTTCATAATTCCTGGTCAGTGAATATTTGAAAGCACATTCTCTTTTGACCACATCATAGCTTATTCTGGGGGTTCTGATTGAGATATTACATTATTTTCACTTCATCTATACACAGGGCAATCTAACCTTTACAATGAGCCCAAATACATCACTGTGGGGTGTATGGTTGATTTATGACAGGCATAACTAGTTTGATATTGGGGAGGCGACTGGCAGTAGAAGGCCTCAGGTCACAGCCTCACTGAAAGGGTCACAGAATCTGTTCACAATGGCCTAGGATAACCATTCCACTTTTAGAACAGACCTTACACTACAAGGGATTAAATAAGTGTACCCACAGCTCTCTAGGACATTTGGTTGGTTTACTGGAGGCCAAACTAACTTCATAATTCCTGGTCAGTGAATATTTGAAAGCACATTCTCTTTTGACCACATCATAGCTTATTCTGGGGGTTCTGATTGAGATATTACATTATTTTCACTTCATCTATACACAGGGCAATCTAACCTTTACAATGAGCCCAAATACATCACTGTGGGGTGTATGGTTGATTTATGACAGGCATAACTAGTTTGATATTGGGAGGCGACTGGCAGTAGAAGGCCTCAGGTCACAGCCTCACTGAAAGGGTCACAGAATCTGTTCACAATGGCCTAGGATAACCATTCCACTTTTAGAACAGACCTTACACTACAAGGGATTAAATAAGTGTACCCACAGCTCTCTAGGACATTTGGTTGGTTTACTGGAGGCCAAACTAACTTCATAATTCCTGGTCAGTGAATATTTGAAAGCACATTCTCTTTTGACCACATCATAGCTTATCCTGGGGGTTCTGATTGAGATATTACATTATTTTCACTTCATCTATACACAGGGCAATCTAACCTTTACAATGAGCCCAAATACATCACTGTGGGGTGTATGGTTGATTTATGACAGGCATAACTAGTTTGATATTGGGGAGGCGACTGGCAGTAGAAGGCCTCAGGTCACAGCCTCACTGAAAGGGTCACAGAATCTGTTCACAATGGCCTAGGATAACCATTCCACTTTTAGAACAGACCTTACACTACAAGGGATTAAATAAGTGTACCCACAGCTCTCTAGGACATTTGGTTGGTTTACTGGAGGCCAAACTAACTTCATAATTCCTGGTCAGTGAATATTTGAAAGCACATTCTCTTTTGACCACATCATAGCTTATCCTGGGGGTTCTGATTGAGATATTACATTATTTTCACTTCATCTATACACAGGGCAATCTAACCTTTACAATGAGCCCAAATACATCACTGTGGGGTGTATGGTTGATTTATGACAGGCATAACTAGTTTGATATTGGGGAGGCGACTGGCAGTAGAAGGCCTCAGGTCACAGCCTCACTGAAAGGGTCACAGAATCTGTTCACAATGGCCTAGGATAACCATTCCACTTTTAGAACAGACCTTACACTACAAGGGATTAAATAAGTGTACCCACAGCTCTCTAGGACATTTGGTTGGTTTACTGGAGGCCAAACTAACTTCATAATTCCTGGTCAGTGAATATTTGAAAGCACATTCTCTTTTGACCACATCATAGCTTATTCTGGGGGTTCTGATTGAGATATTACATTATTTTCACTTCATCTATACACAGGGCAATCTAATCTTTACAATGAGCCCAAATACATCACTGTGGGGTGTATGGTTGATTTATGACAGGCATAACTAGTTTGATATTGGGGAGGCGACTGGCAGTAGAAGGCCTCAGGTCACAGCCTCACTGAAAGGGTCACAGAATCTGTTCACAATGGCCTAGGATAACCATTCCACTTTTAGAACAGACCTTACACTACAAGGGATTAAATAAGTGTACCCACAGCTCTCTAGGACATTTGGTTGGTTTACTGGAGGCCAAACTAACTTCATAATTCCTGGTCAGTGAATATTTGAAAGCACATTCTCTTTTGACCACATCATAGCTTATCCTGGGGGTTCTGATTGAGATATTACATTATTTTCACTTCATCTATACACAGGGCAATCTAACCTTTACAATGAGCCCAAATACATCACTGTGGGGTGTATGGTTGATTTATGACAGGCATAACTAGTTTGATATTGGGGAGGCGACTGGCAGTAGAAGGCCTCAGGTCACAGCCTCACTGAAAGGGTCACAGAATCTGTTCACAATGGCCTAGGATAACCATTCCACTTTTAGAACAGACCTTACACTACAAGGGATTAAATAAGTGTACCCACAGCTCTCTAGGACATTTGGTTGGTTTACTGGAGGCCAAACTAACTTCATAATTCCTGGTCAGTGAATATTTGAAAGCACATTCTCTTTTGACCACATCATAGCTTATCCTGGGGGTTCTGATTGAGATATTACATTATTTTCACTTCATCTATACACAGGGCAATCTAACCTTTACAATGAGCCCAAATACATCACTGTGGGGTGTATGGTTGATTTATGACAGGCATAACTAGTTTGATATTGGGAGGCGACTGGCAGTAGAAGGCCTCAGGTCACAGCCTCACTGAAAGGGTCACAGAATCTGTTCACAATGGCCTAGGATAACCATTCCACTTTTAGAACAGACCTTACACTACAAGGGATTAAATAAGTGTACCCACAGCTCTCTAGGACATTTGGTTGGTTTACTGGAGGCCAAACTAACTTCATAATTCCTGGTCAGTGAATATTTGAAAGCACATTCTCTTTTGACCACATCATAGCTTATCCTGGGGGTTCTGATTGAGATATTACATTATTTTCACTTCATCTATACACAGGGCAATCTAACCTTTACAATGAGCCCAAATACATCACTGTGGGGTGTATGGTTGATTTATGACAGGCATAACTAGTTTGATATTGGGGAGGCGACTGGCAGTAGAAGGCCTCAGGTCACAGCCTCACTGAAAGGGTCACAGAATCTGTTCACAATGGCCTAGGATAACCATTCCACTTTTAGAACAGACCTTACACTACAAGGGATTAAATAAGTGTACCCACAGCTCTCTAGGACATTTGGTTGGTTTACTGGAGGCCAAACTAACTTCATAATTCCTGGTCAGTGAATATTTGAAAGCACATTCTCTTTTGACCACATCATAGCTTATTCTGGGGGTTCTGATTGAGATATTACATTATTTTCACTTCATCTATACACAGGGCAATCTAATCTTTACAATGAGCCCAATTACATCACTGTGGGGTGTATGGTTGATTTATGACAGGCATAACTAGTTTGATATTGGGGAGGCGACTGGCAGTAGAAGGCCTCAGGTCACAGCCTCACTGAAAGGGTCACAGAATCTGTTCACAATGGCCTAGGATAACCATTCCACTTTTAGAACAGACCTTACACTACAAGGGATTAAATAAGTGTACCCACATATTTGTTTATAGTTTAAACATTAAAACAATCATGACTATAATTCCTGATGGATTGCACTGCATGCTGCTATTTATATGGTCATAAAAGCAGGAAAGTAATCTTGGAAGTCTTACAGTGCTTGAAGGGGGCTGGACGTAGCGGAAGGTCACAGGCGTGGGTAGAAAGCAAACACGGACTGGAGCGAGAGACGGCTGATTTGTTTGGATGCTTTGAATAGCTGATCAACCAATAAAGCCCAAAGTCGTGTTAAAATGTAGATAAGTATCTCTGAGAGCCCTGTCGACTTGAAGTGAAATACGCACACATTCCCAAGCTGCCGGGCCCCAGAATGCACCAATCGTGTTTGACAAAGAAAAAAACAACCTTCTAATCAGAGAAAAGTCTTATTTCCTGAATATTAAATACAGACCTCAAGTGTCACAATATATACTGCCGAAGTCAAAGTATTGCTTTCATTTTAATATCAAATTCAACCTTCATCCTTCAAAATGATATGGGGAGTTATCTCAGATCAGGGTGATGGGTGGTATGAGGTGTGCCGTATAGCCATCATGCTAAATGTTACGTTGTGACAGCCTAGTTGTCTAGCTGTCTGGGGACAAAGGTGCGAAGCCTAGTTGTCTAGCTGTCTGGGGACTGAGCAAAGTGCAGCCTAGTTGTCTAGGCTGTCTGGGGACTGAGGTGCGGGCAGCCTAGTTGTTCAGCTGTCTGGGGACCGAGGTGGCGGCAGCCTAGTTGTCTAGCTGTCTGGGGACCGAGGTGCGGCAGTGCCTAGTTGTTTATAGCTGTCTGGGGCCTGCATGTGCGGCAGCCTAGTTGTCTAGCTGTCTGGGGACCGAGGCAAAAAGGCAGCCTAGTTGTCTAGCTGTCTGGGGGACCTATAAAAGTGGGTGGTTTGTGCTTGTTCAGCTGTCTGGGGGACCAAGGTGTCTTTGCTACTAGAATGTCCACGTTTAAAAAATGTTGGTTATTGATAGGTTAATTGATGAAGGTGTCAATACGGCCAATTGCTCAGCTAAGCTTGCAGAAGGGTGGGACCATGAACCTATTGGATAGGGGAAGGTATACTACTGATAAGATAATAATGCCTCACAGCCTTGTAATACAAATTAAGCTGCATATTTAAAAACATTTTGGGTTTTTTTTTTTTCTGTGGCAATTTTTTGTGTACACTTCACTCATTGTCAATCATATACATTGAAATGAAAACTTTTTTCAGTTAGGATGTGATTGGATCAGGTGAGACATTGTCACAGAGATGAAAAACTCCCAGTCGGCTCAGCCGGTCTTATTGTTCCAGTGTTTTTTCATTGTTACCAAGGTCCTTTTGCTCAAAATCCAGAGTAATCACCAATTAGAGGAGCAGTTTTAACAGCTGTAACCTGCAATACTCAGTAGATGTTCAACATGCTGGTGACCCATAATGTTTACCCATAATCCACTTGACACTGAACAGGACACCTGCCAGATACTTCAGAGTGTCATGTATGAAGATATTTGGGTTATGAGAAACAGCCTTGGAAACTGTTTGCATAACCTTGCAAAACCCAATTGCCATGGTCTCACAAGTTAGTAATGAACCAATCTCATACAAAGGAAACAAACAGGCTTTTTTGTAAAGATATATGCGTGATTTTTTCAACATCCAACTTCAGACATTCACTGAAATTGGATATTTCCACTTCAATTCTGACCTGTTCAACAAAATCTTTGCTCTTGCGGAACTAAGGTAAAGAGAAAGTAGGCCTACACTCAAATTACAATTACAGTGTAGATGAACGATAAATGTAAAACAACAGCTAAAATGTATCTTACGCCTGAGTTCCAGTCTAAAACCATATTATGCAAAGAATATTTAGAACGCAAATTTCTATACTCTAACAAACAAACATGTTTATTGTGATATTTTGTTCATATCGCCCAACCACCTTATGAGGTTTCTACTTCATTGAGGTATCTACAAAAGAAGCTCACTCAAATCCATTGGCAGTACTGTTTGCAATTAATAACGCAGTGCAAGAACTAAGAGAGAACAAACAGCTAATAAATATATATATACATTTGTAGACACATTTAATTTGTGTCTGTTTGCATTGGCTTGCACTCATGCCGCGTGTATAGTGATATTATATTATTTATATATATGATATTAATTAACGTCATTGATGAATCATATTGGACATGACTGTCAGTGAAAATCTGCAATAAGGCATTTGAAAATGCACTCCGCTCTCCTGTGTTTCCTGCAGGATCAAAACCCTCTGTGGCTAACTGACAAGCCTCATTCCCTTTAGTTGTTGTCTCTCCTCTTCAAAACCCCAGTAAAAAGTATTTGAGGGGATCTATTTTATATTTACTACATCGCTCCTCTCCCCAACATAAAGGCTTCGGTCAAATGTAGTGATGAAGACAAGTCAATCGATGAGAGCTGTCCGCCGCGATATGATGACGCGAAAGAACTTGATTTAAAATAGAAAACAAAACCTACATGAAAAATATTTGGCATTTGTTGACTCCTCTTGGCAGATTACAATTTGTTTTCTAATGAAAACAAAACTCCTAACAAAGTTGACTAGCATGGTTGTCTGCAAATGGACTGTGTTTCCTCATATACCGTGGTATGGTGTACATACTTATGTGTCACCGCATACATACCGCGAGAGTCCATACCATGTACATACCGCGTACATACAGAGTACATACCGCGCATACCATTTACATAATGTGTACATACTGTGTACATACCGCCACATATACATACCATGTGCATACGTATGTGCATAAGGAAAAAGAGCAATTATGAAAATTGAGATCTAATTAGCTCTGCACATACCATAAACCATTGGCATACCGCCTACATATATACCATGTATGGCCTCTCTCGTGTACACGTTCATAAATGTGCCCGGGTGTGAAAGATGACGAGAGGCTCCTGTGATGGCAGACCCATAGTCCTGGGTCACACGTCGTTGTTTGGTGACGCTGAATGAGAGACAGCCTGGCGTTCGTGTGCTTTCCTCTCCATCCCACTTGCTCCATTGCTATGTTATTAATAAGGTCGCCATATGCACATAAAGACACGCTATAACATGCACACATATGGCCAACACACACACACACACGCGTGTGCATGCCTAACACCCCCCCCGATACACGATGTTTGAAACTTCACAGCTCCGAATCATTCTTCTATCTCTGTACTTCCCCTGCACCCACCCAGGAACAATGTACTTATTGCCTTTTTGATGTGTGTTTTAGCTATATGTGAAATGCCTGCACTTATTCTGGATAAGGCGTCTGCTAAATGCGCAAAATGCTGTAAATGTAAATTTGCCGGGTTAGAGACCCGGATCCGGCTAGCAGTCACCAGCTGTTTGGAAACCGGAGGTGTCTAACGCGGATTTGCCGGTTTAGAGACGGATCCGGCTCCGGAGTCACCCTGCAGTCTGGGTCCCCGGAGGTGACCTTGCGGTTGCCGGTTTGGAAAGCGGATCTGGCACGAGTCACCTGCTATCTGGGATGGTTCCGGAAGTTTACTTTGTCCTGTCAAACTTTTATTAACTGGAGGATGTTACCAGACATTGGAACTTGGTTTGTTCGTGTTATTTTCACAGCGGGGACATAAACATCGCTTTATATTTCTGGTGTTAGTGCAATGTTGTGGGGCTGTTTTTGCATAGAGTGGGAATCTTGTTAGGGTACTTGGCGTCAAGGACTACCTCATGTGCGTCAAACCTTAGATCGAAATCTGTCTGTCTCTGCTAGAGGTTTGTTAAGGTTGACATTTGATGTTTTTTTATGTTTTCATAGCGGTTTATTTAATCTTTCTAGTTTGTCAATTATTCTGGATTGCACTGTATCAATGTGAAGAAGTTGATTATATATATATATTTTTTAATAGTGTGGCCAATAAAGTATTATATTCAAGCTAAGCTTCATTTTTATAGTTTTATGAAACAAGAAATTGCTTCACACATATTCACCATATGTCTATAAGTGAAGATTTGACTAGCATACAAACTATATCAATAGATCAGATCCCCCCACTCCAGTGCTAATTTATAGACCAGACAATTTTCCTTCAAATTAGGTCTTACTGAATTCTGTTAACTGTCTGTCAAAGCAGGTCCTTTATTGAGAGTTATTGTATCATAGCTTTAGCACATTAGCTTTGTGACCAGACCCCTGCGCTTGTTCCATTCAACATGTCAAGCGTTGCTCCATGGCAAGATGTGGGTTTGCTATATCTCATATCTCAGCAGCTCTGGTACCAGTTAGTAGCCCATGTTGGACCCATGTGACTGTCATCTCCCTATCCAGTATCCAGACCGGCAAGTGCGATAGCATTAAGTCGATATATATTTGTATGCTAAAGTACTGGAAAGCGATGTGCTTCTAATGCTTGTGGCCACGACCACAATCAAGTTAACAAAGTTTAGGCTTTAATACTCGTCCAATTAAAGTAGCATGTGCTCCTGGCTGCTGGGCGATGCTGTGCATAAGTAGCATGTGGCTCTATCTTCCATGGTGTCGGCACCGTACGCGGGGATAGTGCTGACAGATGAATGTTGTGGTAAGTCAACCACGCCAGTACAAGCTGTGTCCTCGGTCAGATATTTGGTAATAATCTGTAAATGTACGTGGGTGTAACGGAACACTCCGAGGCTCGGCTGTGGGCGGGAGGGTGTGGGGGTTGTGAGGGGGTGGGGTGTGTGGTGCCAGCGGCTGGTAATGCTAGTTGTTCTCTGTATTCAGGCTGACGTGGCGTTAATCTCACAGCAGAGCCTCCGCAGCTGGTTGTGTTTTGGGTGCGGCTCCTCTGACGCCTCCGTCTGGACCGTGAGCCACGCAGCTCCTCCCTCCTAACACTCCAAACATCTAATGCTACCCTCCCAACCCAGCTCTCACCCCACCCCTGCTGAAAAGTGGGACAGTCATCAATTTTGCAGGAGTGTGGACAAGAGGGCGGGTTGGGCAGATGCCAAGGAGTGGGTGTCTACAACCAGTCCGAGTCATCATCTCATTTGACCTTGGTCCTTGGTGAAGTCTGTGGTCTCCTGCTCCATGTGCCTCTAATCACGGGACCAGCTCCACCCCACCTATTGCAATGTGGCTCGTTATCTACATGACGTTCTTTGCGCGCGCAGGACGCGCGCTGTTTTAGGCTCTGTTGTTTTGTTGTGGTGTGTTGTCTCTCCTGCCGACCAAATCCGTTGACCGTTCACGCCTATTTGTTTCTTAAACTCAGTGAGAACGAGTTGCCGTCGGAGTTCGACATAAGATCGTATTAAAAAGAAATAAACACAATTCGTTATCGAACGAAATGATGCATAGCCAGACTTTAAGGACTGGAGATGTCATTCTTCAGATGAGTAAATCCTTGGTGAATCCTAGGACTTTGTGTTTAGGGATGTCTGGTGACCAGGAGATCTGTGGTACACACACACACACCTAGGTAGTGAGAAAAGACAGCCTGCTGTCAGGGCCAGCGTCCCACGGCTCAGGATCTTCCATTGTTAAGTATCTCCATCTATCATTGGCCCGGGTTAGAGAGCAACACCATTTCCTGTATTCCTGCTTCACCTCAGCTGAGCCGTACTGCAGGATGGACCGAACAAAGGCAACCTTCCGTCGTCATCTATTGAGGCTCACCAAGAAAATAAACAAGCGAATGAATAACTCCGAGCGGGCCAAGCGGGAGCAGACGTTGTGAGGAGGACGAAATATTTATATCATTAATTCAGCTTGCCACTGTGGTGTTGTTACAATGCGTCAGGGCTGAGAAGTAGCTACGTGCTGTTTTGGCCGAGAACAGAGAGAACCGAGGCGAGGTGACTGAGGGAGAATCCAGGTGAGTCGCCTCCGGCTGGCCCGATGACGTCACGGCCGTGGCTGCCCGCTGACACGGCAGGAGCGCAGTCATGGCACCACTCAGTAGGGACGCTGTCTAGTGACCGGCTCATTAGTGACGCAGGGATCTGCAAAAATACTGCACTGTGAAAACAACGCTTTGGAACTGACAGAACTGGTGCCAGTTAGACGTCCCCCAGGCCAACGCGTAGAAACATTCACTCTGCAGCGGAATGTTTTAAACTTCATGTATATACTGCAATAACCCGTTAGCAGTCACCTATATGTAGAGGAGCCTTGTCGTAATGCTTCTACGTGCGCTGACACACCCCCCAATTGAGTGATTCAGGGTACTTCTATATGTATCATACGATGTACAGTGGGGTTTACATTCATCCTGGTGTTTATGTGGACCTGTGGGAATGTGTGTGTGCTCAGCTATCACCGTACAGCCTGATGGAACTGTGAGTGCTGTGTGCTGGAGTTTGTTGACCAAGTCTCAAACACACTGGGTGGACTGGAGTACACTCATGGTTTTATCCAAACAAACCAGCACAATGCCAGCATGTTAGTCTGTCCTGGTCCTGAAACTGTAGGTCTCCTGTGTGCACGATGGCGACTCATACATCTCAGGATCAAACAGTGGGTCAAGTGTTCCAGTGAAACCAGTTATCATCACAATAAACCTGTGCAGTACTTTAGCCTGTGCGGTTATCACAAACAAACCGGTAGAAGCAGTATTATTGCCTGTGCCAGTTATCATTAAAATAAACCATTAGAAACAGTATTATAGCCTGTACTTGATTATCAGTAAAATAAACCATTAGAAACTGTGTTGTAGCCTGTGCCAGTTATCATTAAAATAAACCATTAGAAACTGTATTATAGCCTGTGCCAGTTATCAATTAAAATAAACCATTAGAAACTGTATTATAGCCTGTGCCAGTTATCAGTAAAATAAACCGTGAAACAGTATTATAGCCTGTGCCGGTTATCATTAAAATAAACCATTAGAAACTGTATTATAGCCTGTGCAGTTATCATTAAAATAAACCATTAGAGAAACAGTATTATAGCCTGTGCCAGTTATCATTAAAATAAACCATTGAGGAAACTGTATTATAGCCTGTGCCAGTTATCCATTAAAATAAACCATTAGAAACAGTATTATAGCCTGTGCCAGTTATCATTAAAATAAACCATTAGAAACTGTATTATAGCCTGTACCAGTTATCATTAAAATAAACCATTAGAAACTGTATTATAGCCTGTGCCAGTTATCATTAAAATAAACCATTAGAAACTGTATTCTAGCCTGTGCCAGTTATTATTTTAATATTGTCACTTCAAAGACTGTGCCAGGAAACTTGCTGGAGATGTTTTCCAAACTCCATCAAACTAAATGAGTATACATTGATTCGGTCGGCGTGCTGTTGCTCTTTCCCCGCCAACCTACATCATAGAGAAAAAGTTTGACAAATAAAAATGAAACTAAGTGTAAATGTTATGAGAACACATAAAAAGCGGCCACGAGTGAACACAGGCCATCGCGCACACGGTTAGACAGGCTGTAAAGTGAATTGAGAAACAGGGCGAGAGAGCTCCTACTGGCTGAGAGTATAATTAGATACGGACGCTACATTGCCGTTTAAAGACAGATGACTAAATGAGACGTGGACTGAACAAACTTTCCCTTATAAGCATTCGCTCTTCCTCCATCTTCACTGGAAGCAGATGAACAATGTCTGGCTGTGTTGGGCCACACGAACCAGGGAACCGCAGCACATACACTGAACATTTAGAACAAAAGGGAAATCAACAGAACCGCAGCACATACACTGAACATTTAGAACAAAGGAAATCTCAATGAACCAGCACATACACTGAACATTTAGAACAAAGGGAAATCAACAGAACCAGCACATACAATTGAACATTTAGAAACAAAGGAAATCAACAGAACCGCAGCATACACTGAACATTTAGAACAAAGGAAATCAACAGAACCGCAGCACATACACTGAACACGAAATAAAGGGAAATCAACAGAACCGGGCAGCACATACACCGAACCTTAGAACAAAGGGAAATCAACAGAACCACAGCACATACACTGAACCTTAGAACAAAGAGGGACTGGCCAGGAAACCCGCAGCATACACTGAACATTTAGAAACAAAGGGAAATCAACAGAACCGCAGCACATACACTGAACATTTAGAACAAAGGGAAATCAACAGAACCGCAGCACATACACTAAACCTTAGAACAAAGGGAAATCAACAGAACCGCAGCACATACACTGAACCTTTAGAACAAAGAGGATCAACAGAACCATATAATACACTGAACCTTTAGAACAATGGGAAATCAACAGAACCGCAGAAAGCATCATACACTGAACCTTTAGAACAAAGGGAAATCAACAGAACCGCATGCACATACACTGAACCTTTTTAGAACAAAGGAAATCAACGCAGCATCCATTAAAAAATGCAACACCCACAACATATGTGGCATGCTGGGTAGAACCGTATATAATAATACAGTTCCACTATGGTTGGATGATAATTGCACAGGCACAATACTGTTTCTACTGGTTTGTTTTACTGATAACACAGGCTACAATACTGTTTCTAATGGTTTATTTTAATGGATAACTGGCACAGGCTACAATACAGTTTCTAATGGTTTATTTTAATGATAACTGGCACACAGGCTATAATACAGTTTCTAATGGTTTATTTTAATGATAACTGCACAGGCTATAATACAGTTTCTAATGGTTTATTTAATGATAACTGGTACAGGCTATAATACAGTTTCTAATGGTTTATTTTAATGATAACTGGCACAGGCTATAATACTGTTTCTAATGGTTTATTTTAATGATAACTGGTACAGGCTATAATACAGTTTCTAATGGTTTATTTTAATGATAACTGCACAGGCTATAATACTGTTTCTAATGGTTTATTTTAATGATAACTGGCACAGGCTATAATACAGTTTCTAATGGTTTATTTTAATGATAACTGGTACAGGCTATAATACTGTTTCTAATGGTTTATTTTACTGATAACTGGCACAGGCTATAATACAGTTTCTAATGGTTTATTTTACTGATAACTGCACAGGCTATAATACAGTTTCTAATGGTTTATTTTAATGATAACTGGCACAGGCTACAATACAGTTTCTAATGGTTTCTTATTTTACTGATAACTGGCACAGGCTATAATACTGTTTCCCTAATGGTTTATTCTTTAATGATAACTGGCACAGGCAATACTGCTTCTACTGGTTTGTTTGTGATAACTGGCACAGGCTACAGTACTGCACAGGTTTATTGTGATGATAACTGGTTTCACTGAAACACACTTGACTCCACTGTTTGATCCTGAGATGTATGAGTCGCCAATGTGCAGCCACCATACAGAGACCTACAGTCTCAGGACCAGGACAGACTAACATGCTGGCATTGTGCTGGTTTGTTTGGATAAAACCATGAGTGTACCTTAGTCCACCCAGTGTGCTCTGAGGACTTGGTCACCAAACCAGCACAGCACTCACAGTTCCATCAGGCTGTACGGTGATAGCTGGAGTAATACACACATTCCCACAGGTCCACATAAACACTGTGGGATGAATGTAAAACCCCACTGTACATCAGATGATACATATAGAAGTACCCTGAATCACTCAATTGGGGGGGTAAGCCAGCGCACGTAGAAGCATTACGACAAGTGCCTCACATATATAGGTGACTGCTAACGGGTTATTGCAGTATATACATGAAGTTTAAAACATCTCCGCTACAGAGTGAATGTTTCTACGCTGGCCTGTAGACGCTCTGTAACTGGCACCAGCTCCTATCGCCCAAAGCGTTGTTTTCTACAGTGCAGTATTTTGCAGATCCCTGCCGTCACTAATGAGCCGGCCACTAGGACAGCGTCCTACTGAGTGGTGCCATGCAGACTGCGCTCCCTGCCGTGTCAGCGGGCAGCCACGGCCGTGACGTCACCGCCAGTCGGAGGCGACTCACCTGGATTTCAGTCACCCTCTGCCCCTTGTCTCTTCTTGTTTTGGCCAAAACGGCATGTAAGCGTCCCATTATCTGTTATGCTCTCTCAACCAGTAGGAGCCTCTCTCGCCCTGTTCTCAATTCACTTTACAGCCTGTCTAACCGTGTGCGCGATGGCCTGTGTTCACTCGTGACGCTTTTATGTGTTCTCATAACATTTACACTTAGTTTCATTTTATTTGTCAAACTTTTTCTCTATCGATGTAGGTTGGCGGAAAGAGTAACAACAGCACGCCGACCGAATCAATGTATACTCATTTAGTTTAATTCCGATTTGGAAAACATCTCAGCAAGTTTTATAAGCGCAGTCTTTGAGTGACAATATTAAATAATAAACCCTAATAAATATAAATCACAAGAGCCATGTCAGCTTTAAATGTGATTCTATTTGATTTTGGAAAGCGCATTTGATCACACTATTTCCATTTTTCCCTAACCGGCTCCTTCAACTTTAATTTAATTCATTTTTGTTTTGTTGCCCACCAGTAAACCACCAACCATGCCTTCATTTCCTCAAGCGTAATGCATGCAGTAAATAATTCAAATGAAATTAATTTTACCTTTGCTTGTTTCCACTAAGCATGCCAACATCTGTTGTCAAGTCCTGAGATTTACATTGTTGGTCATTACTTTCCACAATAGGCAAGAATGTTTTATTAAGTCCCGAGGAATCCATTGAATCAGAGGCGAGGGAGCTGCTACTGTTCTAGACCACTCCCTGAACTCCCGTAATCAAGGATTGGCTGGTGCTCTGTTTTCACAGACCTTACTGACAACTGTCTCGCTTCCCAAGACCGAATGGGTTGGGGCTGTAATGCGATTGAGGTACTGGAGGGCTCGGGTCCTTCAGGGAAATACGCTGACTCTAATGAAGTAGACTTTGCTGACGATTTAAAGTGACGTTGTGCTTTTGTCCTGCTGGTAGTCAATCTCTTTGCTGTTGTTTACAGTCGGCCAGCCCAGTCGTTACGATCAGGATATGAATGCAAGATTTGCACTTTCGTGGTATTCATTACCTAAGTAGAAATCTGAGGACAGAGACAACGCCGAAGGGTGTTAGTATGCGTTGCTGAGGATCTATGACTTGTCATTTTGAAAAATGTGCAGATGCTAATTCTATGTAGGAATAGCTTACATAAATATGTAGGTTACTCAATAGCTTATTTAACATGGGCAGACACTCTTAAACGTGCTTACATTGAGTCGCTGGGAGGATCGACAAACCGTGGGCATGTAATATTGCAGAGAGGTGCGTCGCACCCTGTGCGCAGGAGGAACAACGGCCTCAACTGGCACTGCTTTATTTTGTGTGGTGCTCTCAACCCAAAGCAGGAGAGTAGGATGTTTATTTGTGTTGGTCAGATTTGAACAGCCTTACACTGTGAGCCTTCAAAGAAACACATCACATATTCATCAATGTTAATACTCACAGGATGAGAGAAAAAAAACAGAATATGATGCATAAATCATTAGGATACATTCAAAAGCAAAAATATACATTCATGCTCATGTGCTGGGATGCGTATGTAGTCCCTTGACCATCGAAACCAATTGAACAGGGGCAGCTACAGGATATGAGTTAGATCAGGATAGCAGCTCTAAATGCTGCATCTTCCTGTCTCCTCCAGCCCTCAAAGGCTGGAACATGAGACAGGCATCGGGCCTGGAGAAGGCGGCCCAGCTCAGATGTTTCTTGATGCCTGTGCTTTCCTCAGTGGCCTTAGCTGTAAAGTGGTGGGACTGAGCAGTCAGCCTGTGGGATTCCCTGAGTGGCTGCGCTAACAGTGGGGGCCTCCGTGGTGCCATGGCCATCCTGCTACTGTGTTTCAGCGGGCCCCGAGCAGGTGACAAGGGCCCGTCCAGAGTCTGGGGCCCAGCCAGTAACAGATGTGCTCACTCAGATGACTAATTGAAAACCTAAACCAAACTCAGCAGCTTGGCTATTTGGCCTGCATCAAGGGCCGGGCTGATAAAGGGAAGCGAGGAAAACACACCTCTCATCAGCGGCGCCATTAAGCAAATACATAGAGCAGAGATGAAAAGCAACGCTTGGTTTATTCGGCAAATGAGCACATAACTAGATGCTGTCCCCGGAGTCCATTTCCAATTTTAATAATACATCAAGGAGCCATACCCTTGGCAAACCCTCTCTACTTTAGAGCCAAGCTCATCCACCAAACTGCTCACAGTCCCAAACTGCGCCACGCGAGCCGTCCAGACAACTCCCAGTGCTACTAGGAATTTAGCAAATTCATAAGGTACCGTACGCTACATGACACTATTAGCTACATTAAAAGAGCCATTACCACGAGTGTGGAATCCTTTCTCGCCAGTTGAAGAGTGCAAACCGAAATGTTCTGTTCCTCAAGCTTGATTGTTGTATGTAATGTTTAAAAAAATGCCGTATATAAATAAATACATCTGTCCTGTCACTGTCTTTAGTGGAAAGCCGCCTTCTGCGCGCCTCAAATTATGTGCATGAATAATGAAAATGCCATCTAATTAAAGCTGTTTGTTAAATATGCAAAAACCTAATGATAATGAGATTGCGCAATGCCTCGGAGTAAGCGCGTTATAAATTACTTACAAGTGCAAGGCGGCTTGACCCAAACATTGCATTTTGAATGCTGCCGAATATTATGTCTGAGGCTGGGTAATAGGAGGGGGTGTTAGCATGCACACGCGTGTGTGTGTGTGTGTGTGTTTGGCCATATGTGTGCATGTTAGCGTGTCTTTATGTGTGTGCATATGGCGACCTTGTTAATAACATAGCAGTAGACAAGTGGGATGGAGGAAAACACACGCGCAGGCTGTCTCTCATTCAGCGTCACCAAACAACGACGTGTGACCCAGGACTATGGGTCTGCCATCACAGGAGCCTCTCGTCATCTTTCACACCCCGGGCACATTTATGAACGTGTACGGTATGTACATGAGTATGTATATATGTAGGCGGTATGCCCGTGGTTTGTACATGGTATGTACACGGTAATTTAGATGTAATTTTGCGGGTATGTACACTGTATACAAGGTATGCACATGGTATGTATATGTAGGTAGTATG
>JAHKKI010000146.1:0-14818 GCA_029465975.1 Dallia pectoralis | reverse complement strand
CCGTATCAGGTGGTTGCAAGACTGGGCCCCAACAAGCCTGTTTACACGGTGGCACCGCTGGATGCATCTAAGCCCCCGAGGAATGTTCATCGTACAGGTGCGGCCCTGTGATGTGGCAAAGTGGGCGGAACCAAGGTGGGGTTTTTGTACTGGAGGGGAACAGGTAATGAGTTGCACCTTGTCACTATTTAGCCGTGGTCTTAGTGGTCGCTTGCCCCGACTGCGCTACGGAGAGGTGGCATGCTGCAAGCGATAACTGGTATGTAGTGCTGTAAATCCCTATAAATGTGTCAGTGTCATTTATGTCGTATATTGTGAAGTTGTGTCTGACAAGTGTTGTGTTGTAGTTTGTGTTTCTGTTTGTAGCGTGAGTGTATATGGAGGTGTTATTTATGCTGTGGCGACGTTGCCCACTGGGAGGGGTGAGTTTGTATTGTTTTGTCTCCGTGTATATTGTAATACCTTCTAATAAGGCTGCAATGTATTCACTGTGTGTTTCTGTTATAGATAATCGGCTAGACGTTTGTCACTGTTTTTGTACCATTCATGTTGTTTGTTTTGAGTGAGAAAGGTGGTTATGTATTTTTGGTGAGGGATTTATTGCTTTGGTTATCTGTGTGTATTATTATTTATTTTATTTAAGGCACTGCCAGCCAACCTGTCCACATACGGTTTATTGTTTTATAAAATAAATAGCTCTTTGCTAAAACCTCTGTTTGCCGTAGTGACTGCTTGCCTGTAATGGGCCCAGGACCCGTTCAGACACAGTGACCAAGGGTCACAGTTTGGCGCTGAGAGCAGGGTGGCTGTGGTGAGAAGCAGGCCAACTAAGAGAGGTACAGGCAGGTTGGCTTGGTATGGTGTTATTTCAGTTATTTTGATCAAAAACAGTGGCAAACGTTCGGACCCTGAGGAGTGTGGCAAAGCAAGAAGAAAAGCCGGATGCTATGTCTGACCCGGAGGTCCGTGAGCAGCTTCAGGCACTGGGGCAGAGGGTACAGGACGATAAGGCTGTCATATCACAGTTAATGGAAGCTAATGAGGCCCTGACGGAACAACTGAGGCTAAAGACTCCTACAGCATTTCCTTCACCCTCATCAACTGCCGGGAGGTCGTCAAGTAGCCCGGGTGCGGGAAGTGAGAGACTGGCCTCAAACCCCAAAGAATGTGTTATCTTTATGCCAAAAGACAAAAAATGTGCAGTATTTAATAATGGGTCTAGCACCTCCTTTTACGAATGGCTAGATGATATTACCACTGCTGTAAGTTTTCGCCCTTATGCTGGCCCAGAAAAGGCAGCGTACATTTGTGAGCACCTAGGAGGGGAGGCGAGACGAGAGATTAAGTACCGCCCTTTGATTGACCGAAGGGATCCGGTACGCATTATTGAAATTCTGACAGAGGTTTATGGGCAACCCCAGTCACTCACTACCTTGCAGAAACAATTCTTTAGTAGAAAGCAGAGGGAGGGTGAGTCTGTGAGGGAATTTTCCCATGCACTGATGTCTATCATGGAGGAGGTTGGGCATTGTAATGTTAAGGAAGCATGGAGTAGTGATTTTGCGCTACGGGATCAATTTGCAGAAAATGTCCGGGAGGTTGCCTTGCGAAGGGAGCTTAAGAGGGTAATTAGACACAGTCCAGACCTTTCTTTTTTTGACATTCGTAAGGAAGCATTGCTGTGGGGGGAGGAGTACGGGGTTAGAGACCAGGTTCGAAAAGTTGTTACCTCCTGTGGGCTGGAAGCGGAGCCTGTCGGAACAAACGCCGTGGTTGTAGCCCCCGTTGCATCGGACCCTACTCTAACGGGCATTCTGGAGGTCCTGAAGAGGCAACAGGTCCAGATAGATGACATGACTCATAGGCTGTCTATAATGCAGGGGTTATCTGCAGAAACACGTAGGCAGGGGCCCCGATTTGATCCAGCGGGGAGACCTATTTGTTTTAAGTGCCAGGGTGTAGGCCACATTGCTAGAAATTGCCAGCTACCTCCTGCTAGGCGCAGTGAGAGCAGTGCTCCCTTGGAAAGGTTAGGGAGCATGGGGAACCAGGCGGCCCATGTAGGTGAGCAACCGGGAAACGCTCACCCCCTGTGGTGAGGGGCCAAACCACAGGTGGAGGAAGGTTAGGCTCAGAGGGATGCTCCAGCCAGCAGGATAGAGTGTATGAATGTCTGGTGGGACAGAGTCCGGTGGTGGAAGTGTTGATGGGGGGAGTCAAGGTGAAGTGTCTGATAGACACTGGGTCGATGGTTACCACTGTCACTGAGTCTTTTTTCCGCCAACACTTCTTTTCACAGGGGTGTAGAGGGTTAACTGACTGTGGGTGGCTCGCATTGAGGGCAGCTAATGGCCTAACCATTCCGTATCTCGGTTACTTTGAGATCGATGTCCAAGCGCTGGGTAAGACCATACAGCGGCGAGGGGTGTTGGTCGTGAAGGACCCCGTAGGCCTCATGGCTGTGGCACGTAAAGTGGCAGTTCCAGGCCTGCTAGGCATGAATGTGATTAAAGAATGCTATGAGTTGCTAATCCCTCGCGATGGCCCTACCATGGTTCCTGTCTCGATGGCTCAGGGTGACCCAGGTTGGAGGGCTGCTTTTGAAGTATGTCAGTTTGAGCAGTTTGTACCGACAGGTGCCACTGACTTTGTAACAAACATTGTTTCATTTAATGTACCTGCTGGATCTGTGTGTTTCGTCCCAGTAAGGGGTGCCCAGGGGGGGATCTCGTCAGTGTTCCCAGTGCTAGTTGAGGGATTAGGGAGCAATGAGGGGGTGTTAGCAGGGGGTTTAGTAGTGCCCAGTGCGGTGGTACAAGTGAGAAACGGACAGTTAGCGTTGCCCATTATAAATGTGGGTACCGTGGATGTGACCCTAAAGCCTCAGACACGTCTGGCTTCAGTTCACCCAGTTGAGGTTGTGGGGGGGAAGGCTGCTTCGGTGGTATTTGAGAGAGTGGGTCCTAGGGAGGAACATGTTTTACTAATGGAGCAGCATATGACCCCAGGAGGTAGTGATGAAATTCACCTGAAGATTGCCCAGTTGCAGTTTCCTGGGCTTACAGAGGAGCAGATTGAACAAGTCAGGCGTGTACTAGGCAAATACACCCATGTGTTTGCAAGTTCAGATGGGGAATTGGGTTGTACCGAGGTGATTCAACATGAGATCCCACTTACCGATTGTGTTCCAATCAAGCAGCGGTACAGAAGAATCCCTCCTAGCCAGTATGAAGAGGTTAAGGCCCACATTAGGCAGCTATTGGAACAGGGGGCGATTAGGGAAAGCTGCAGCCCTTATTCTTCCCCCTTGGTAATTGTGAGGAAGAAGGATGGTTCCATCCGGATGTGTGTGGACTACAGGGGCTTGAATGCCAAGACTAGGAAGGATGCCTTCCCCCTCCCCCGGATTGAAGAGTCTTTGGATTCGCTAAGTGGTGCAAGGTGGTTTTCAACGCTCGACTTGGCCAGTGGCTATAATCAAGTAAAAGTTGCAGATCAGGATCAGCACAAGACAGCTTTCTGTACCCCTTTTGGGTTGTATGAGTTTTCAAGAATGGCCTTTGGTCTCTGCAATGCACCCGGGACCTTTCAACGGTTAATGGAACGTATTCTGGGTGATCAAAGGTTTCAGTCTCTGTTGCTGTACCTGGATGATGTGGTAGTGTTCTCGTCAACGTTTGAACAACACCTGCAGCGCCTCGCCCTTGTGTTGTCCCGCTTCGAGCACTTTAATCTCAAAGTCAAGCTGAGTAAGTGTTCCTTTTTTAAGCCAGAGGTGTCGTATCTGGGCCATGTCATTTCAGCACACGGAGTTTCCACTGATCCAGGGAAGATTCAGGCAGTGAAGGAGTGGAAATCGCCCCAGAGTCTGGCAGAGTTGAAGTCCTTCTTAGGCTTTGCAAGCTTCTATAGGAGGTTTGTGAAGAATTTTGCTTGTATTGCTGCCCCGCTGCATGCTCTAAGTGCACTGGGCTCTCCAGGGCCTAAGAAGGCCGTCTTACCTGCTCGTGTGTTCTGTCAGCACTGGGATTCGGCATGTGAGGATGCCTTTCAGGGCTTAAAGCTTAGGTTGACCTCTGCACCGGTCTTGGGCTATGCTGACTTTACAAAACCATTTGTTTTGGAGATCGATGCTAGCCACCAGGGGTTAGGAGCTGTCCTCTCCCAGGAGCTGGATGGCCAGCGGCGGCCGGTTGCCTATGCCAGTAGAGGACTCAGAGCCTCTGAGAGAAACATGGACAATTACAGTGCCATGAAGCTTGAGTTGCTGGGCCTAAAGTGGGCAGTCACTGATAAGTTCAGGGAGTATCTATTGGAACGCAGATTTACTGTGTTGACAGACAACAATCCCCTGAGCCATTTGAAGACTGCAAAGTTAGGGGCTGTGGAGCAACGCTGGGTGTCAGAGTTGGCAAGATTTGATTTTCAGATACTTTATCGCCCAGGGCGTCAGAATACAGCTGCAGATGCATTGTCACGCCAGTATCCAGCTGTCCAGACCTCAGAAGGGAAAGTGGAGCAGAGCATTCAAGCAACACAGGGGTTTCTTTCCACTCCACATCAGGTTACCTCTTACGAGGTGGCAACCAGCCTTGCTATCCCGGAATCCACTGTAACTACCAGCTTCCCTTCCTACAGTACAGAGATGTTGTTGGCACTGCAGAAGAAAGACCCGGTCATCTCTGCCTTCTGGAAGTACTGGGCGAGGGGGCAGAAGCCAAGCCAGGTGGAGAGGATGGCAGAGGGGTCCAACACTTTGGTGTTGCTGAAGCAGTGGAAAAGGTTGGTGGTCTGTGAAGGGGTCTTGTACCGGATGCGGCAAGATGCGAAAGAGGGGCCGACGAGGCAACTAGTTTTACCAGAGGCTCTGAGGAAGGGGGTTCTGGCACACATGCATGAGGGCCATGGACACCAGGGAGTGGAGAGAACCTTTAGTCTGGTGCGGCAACGGTGTTACTGGCCCAACCTGTTCAGTGATGTGGAGGAGCATTGCAAGTCCTGCACCCGGTGTATTTTGTCCAAAGCTCTGCAGCCAAGAGTGGCGACTGCCTTGGGGTGTTTGTTAGCATCCAGGCCACTCGAAATTATTGCAATGGACTTTACAGTTCTGGAGCCCTCGTCAGATGGGCGGGAGAATGTTTTGGTCCTTACAGATGTTTTTTCAAAGTTTACAGTGGCAGTGCCGACGAGGGACCAGCGGGCCATTACAGTTGCCAAGTGTCTGGTGAAGCATTGGATTCAGCCATACGGAGTGCCAGCCCGAATTCACTCAGACCAAGGGAAGTGTTTCGAAGCAGGAGTAGTCCAGGCCCTTTGCCAGCTGTACGGGATGAGGAAAAGTAGGACAACTGCATACCGGCCTCAGGGAAATGGCCAATGTGAACGTTTCAACAGAACATTGCATAATCTTCTCCGTACCCTGGTCCCAGAAAAGAAGAGGAAGTGGGTAGAATACCTTCCGGAGCTGGTGTATGCCTATAACACCACGGAGCACCAAAGTACAGGGTATTCTCCCTATTTTCTGCTGTTTGGACGGGCCCCGTATGTGCCAATGGATGTGCTGCTGGGAAGAGAGGAGCAAGATGTGGCCCAGGGAGGTATGACTGAGTGGGTCCAGAACCATCAAAGGAAGCTCAGAGTGGCGTATGAGGATGCTGGGAGAGAGATGGAGAAGGCGGCAGAGGCTCGCCGCAGGAGTGCTGGACCACCAGCAAAGGACAGTGTTCTACAGCCGGGCAACCTGGTTTATCTGCGCAATAGGCTTTTCACAGGGCGGAATAAAATTCAGGACCTATGGCTGCCTGCACCGTATCAGGTGGTTGCAAGACTGGGCCCCAACAAGCCTGTTTACACGGTGGCACCGCTGGATGCATCTAAGCCCCCGAGGAATGTTCATCGTACAGAGTTGCGGCCCTGTGGCCCTGGGCTACACATCCATCCTGTGCAGGATCCACCGGCAGAGCAGGACTCTGAAAGCAGCAGCGATGGGGAGTGGAGGAGAGTGATACGGGATACGGAGACAAACCCAGAGACCAGGGCCAAGCCAAGGAAAGCAGAAGGCGTCATAGCCAGTAGTCCGGCCCCGGTAGAACCAGTGGTGTCATCAGAGTCGGAAGAGGATGATGAAGGGGGAAGTGAGAGGGCCCCGTCACCTGTGGTACTGAGGAGGTCAGAGCGAAGAACTGCTGGATTAAACACCAACCCATTCCGGTTGCCTCGATCAGCCAAGGTGGACCAAGGGGGGAGAATTGAGGCTGTTCAGGCAGAGCTGGCCCATTCTCAGAGTGGTAGACCGAGGGTAAGATTGCAGAGTTGGGTGTAGGTCGGGGCTCAGTGGTAGGCCAAGACAGGGGGTCCCTGTTCCAAGTTTGGGGGGGTGAATGTGGCAAAGTGGGCGGAACCAAGGTGGGGGTTTTTGTACTGGAGGGGAACAGGTAATGAGTTGCACCTTGTCACTATTTAGCCGTGGTCTTAGTGGTCGCTTGCCCCGACTGCGCTACGGAGAGGTGGCATGCTGCAAGCGATAACTGGTATGTAGTGCTGTAAATCCCTATAAATGTGTCAGTGTCATTTATGTCGTATATTGTGAAGTTGTGTCTGACAAGTGTTGTGTTGTAGTTTGTGTTTCTGTTTGTAGCGTGAGTGTATATGGAGGTGTTATTTATGCTGTGGCGACGTTGCCCACTGGGAGGGGTGAGTTTGTATTGTTTTGTCTCCGTGTATATTGTAATACCTTCTAATAAGGCTGCAATGTATTCACTGTGTGTTTCTGTTATAGATAATCGGCTAGACGTTTGTCACTGTTTTTGTACCATTCATGTTGTTTGTTTTGAGTGAGAAAGGTGGTTATGTATTTTTGGTGAGGGATTTATTGCTTTGGTTATCTGTGTGTATTATTATTTATTTTATTTAAGGCACTGCCAGCCAACCTGTCCACATACGGTTTATTGTTTTATAAAATAAATAGCTCTTTGCTAAAACCTCTGTTTGCCGTAGTGACTGCTTGCCTGTAATGGGCCCAGGACCCGTTCAGACACAGTGACCAAGGGTCACACATATTGGTTTTCTTTCGTTTCAATAGACATTACTCATGTGTAGATAGATAGATAGATATTGAGACACCAAAAGTATCCCACACACAGTCACACAGACAGACTGGGCCCAACAATGCATGCCAGACAGCAAGGTATAGCCAATATGCTGTTCAACCATTAGGGCCTAGAACAATGGAGGGCAAACTTTTCAGCTCACGGGCCACATCAGGGCTGTGAAAGTATACGGAGGGCCACATTTGTTTGGTATTTTCTTAATTCTAAACGGTGTGTGGGCCAGGGAAGCACAATATTTAAATCTATACACCAAACATTTATACTGTGGGTGTGTTATTAAATATTACTCATAATAATTCAGATTCAGATACATGACAAGTGGACTTGCTAGGCCCCTCATAACTGTTTGAATACCCATCGCGGGCCGGATGGAATTGCCTCAAGACCAGATTCGGCCCGCGGGCCTGACTTTGCCCACCCTTGGCCTAGAAGCACCAGTAGGCCATTTTTCCTTGCAATGAAATGCATCATTCACAATCCCATTTGTCACACATCAGTTGTCTCTTACTGCCAATAAATATAGCTGGCCATTTAGGATACACACAGTGAACACATTTGAAGGCCAACGGGAAGACTGCACAGCACTCAATTGCATTTACACAGGCTCAACTCTTCCTCTGTGTCTGTGATGTCATAGTGGCACCACGGAACACTGCTACTTGCTTACACCAAACGTCCCACAACTCTTCTCACAGATAATCAAAGTGAACCACAGCTGCACATCATAGAGCATGGTAGGCAATATTACACACACGCACACACGCACACGCACACACACACACACGCACACACACGCACACACACACACACACACACACACACACACACACACACACACACACTTTAAGTTGTGTCATTTTTATTGCATGTCCTACTAGTTTTAGTGTATGTATACGTCTGCTTTTATTGGTGCTTTAATTGTTTCTTCCATCAATGGTTGTACAGCATGACTACACGTTTTGTGGAGCAAAGCGCCAACAACAAAGCTGTCTTAAGAGACAGGAGTCTTAATGAGATCTGTGACAGAGGTTCAAATGGCGGCGCACACAGCGCATTCAGAACCGTGGACAGATCCCACTGCGGCACGCTGGCCCTAGCCACGGGTCGCAGTCTCCGCGTTCCCGTGAGGAAACGCTTAACTAGGGAATGACTGAACACAGTCTTATTCCCGAAACCCTCGTGACACGCGGAGATCGCTGCTGCGTAACCCTTTATGGTAGACGCCGATCTCCGCTTATCTAACAAATACTGCAGAAACGACAGTATCTGTTCCACCGGGCAACAAACCGGGTCCATTGTGTTCGTCTCGCACCAACGCACGAACATCGACCACCTGTTAGAGTACAACGTAGAAGTTGAACTCGCCCTCGCACTCTGAATAGTACGAATGACGTCGGCTGACAAACCCCTTTTTGTCAGTCTGTCCCTCTCAGGAGCCAGACCTTCAGAGGTCCCGATATCACGGGCCCGCGCTCGATAGTTCCCAGAGCCTGGGATAGAGCGTCCCCGCGAGGGGAAGTGGCCACGGCTCCGCAGCCAACAATTGAATCATTTCCGGATACCATAGCGCCCCTGGAAGATCCGGGGCGACTACAATCACCGTTAAATGATCCGCTTTTACCCGCGCCAGCAGTCGTGCCAGGCATGACAGTGGGGGAAAAGCGTAAAGGAGACCCTTGGGCCAACTGTGATGCGCAAACGCGTCCGTCCCCAGGGAGGACCGTCCTGCGCCCGCAGAGAAAACCACAGGCGACACTGCGCGTTTTCTCTTGCCGCAAACAGATCCGCTCGGGCCTCCCCAAATCTCTCCCAAATGAGGGAGACGATCTCCGGGTTCAGACGCCAATCGTCGTCTCGAGGACCCCCTCGCGACATCAAGTCTGCCCCCACATTCTGTCTGCCGGGTACGTGTACCGCTGACAGAGAACGCAAGTGTCTGTGTGCCCACAACCACAGTCTCGTCGCCGCTTCGTGGAGTACAGGAGACCGGACTCCGCCCTGGCGATTTATGTACGCTACTGTAGCCCGGTTGTCTGACCGAATCAGTACATCCCGGCCCCGTAGTCTCGGGGCAAAATGGGTCAGAACCAACTGAACCGTTTCCAGTTCCAACAGGTTGATGTGGCGTTGGCTTCTCGGCCACACGCCCCTACCGCCTGTCCCTGACACACGCCCCCCAGCCTGTCAGTGACGCGTCCGTGAAGACCTGCGTCATCGCTGACACTCTGCCCAACGGGACTCCCGTTCTAGGACCGCTGGGTTTCTCCAATAATCCAAATCCCCCGCCAGGGTATAAGGAATTATCAGCATGCGCCGACGGTGACGCACCGGGTCTACTCTCTGTCGAGCAAACCAACGTTGCAGGGCGCGCATATGCAGCAACCCCAACGTTACGACTGCGTGAGCGGCCGACATGAGCCCTAACAGGGACATGATTTCCTGAACCCGCCTCCTGCAAGGGGTCGGCACAGACGTAAGGCCGAGAGAATACTCTCCGTCCTCCCGTCTGATAGACGCGCTCTCATAATGCCCGTGTCCAGAAAGAGCCCGAGATAGGTTACTTTCTGACTCGGCCACGGCGCGCTCTTCTTCCAATTCACAGCGAGTCCCAACTGTGTGAATAACTCCACCAATTGACTCGTGTGACTCATTGCCATCTCTGCTGACGATGCCAGAATTAACAGATCGTCTAGATATGCTAAAACTCTGATTCCTCGTCGTCGCAGCGGCTCCAACGCCGTCTCCACACATTTGGAGAACGTTCGCGGAGCCAGGGCGTAGCCGAATGGCACTCTCGTGTATTCGTAGGCTATCCCCTGAAAGGCAAAGCGGAAGAACTTCCTGTGCCGAACAGCTATCGGCACGTGAAAGTACGCATCCTTCAGATCTATACTCGTACAGTAGTCGCCTGGGAGAATTGATTCTAACAAGCGTTTTACCGTGAGCATACGAAAGGGCCGCTTGGCTACACATCTGTTCAGAATGCGTAAATCCAATATCGGCCTCATTTCCCCTGTCCTCTTTGGGACCAGGAAATAAGGAGAGTAAAACCCCCTCTCTCTCTGGTCCCGTGGGACAATGTCTATAGCGCCCTTCTCTCTGAGATTCGCTATTTCCGACAGCAGGGCTGTCACTTTCTCCTCTGATCTTATCACCGTCTCCACCACTCCCGAGAAGGGGGGTGGAGCGCAGAGAAACTGTACCGTATAACCTCTCCTTATTGTTCGATCTAACCATGTAGACAGGGAACAATTCCGACGCCACTCCGAGTAATGCTCTGAGAGCGGGAGTGCGCGAAGTTGGGGAGAGTTTGCTAGAAAAGTATTGTAATCTGTTCTCGCTCTCTCCGCCGCTGACCTGTCCGTCGGTAGCGGAGGTACAGCCCATGGGGAGCGACCCTCGAAAGGGATTCGCGATTACACTCTTCTCTACGGTACTACTGGAGAAAGAAGGAGACACTTCGTTAAGCAACGAGGGCGGGCGGTGAAACCCCAGCCCAGCCGTGACGTCACTGCTGCCACCAGCCGACTCCGCTCGGGAAAACCCCGAGCTGGTCGTGTGGTGAGCCGGCGAGCTATCTCCCATAGACAAATGGGGGGCCCCCGCGATAGGAGTAGAACCGGTTAAGACCCTGTCTACCCCTGACACGGGTCGTGTGATCTCGGAAAGGGCAGACTGACCATGCAGACGCAAAGAATGCATTAAACCACTCTGACCGCTTTCCTCCGCTTTCCTGGTAGCGAGAGGTGAGGGAAACTTAAGAGCCCCCCCTCCCTCTGCCTTCAGAGAATGTTGTCTCTGTCTGACAACACGGCTATCGATTCTCTCCTCCACACGATCCTCATCGGGAAAAGGGGAGGAGAGAAAAGTACTGCCGGCGGTTCCCGCTGATACAGCGTGTGTATCGGAACAGGTAGTTCCCAGACACACGCCGTCACTAATTCGCCTCGGGGGACAGGACGCCGGTGTAGACACGCTACCCGACGTAACTGCCATCCCGGGCTGCGGGTAAAAGGGGACAACCCTTACTGCGGATTCTGTTAATACGGGGCGTGTATAAAGGACGGTAGACCCTTTATACATGCCACCGCTTATGTAACTCAGAGGACGGGACGCCGCAGCCTGCTTACAGCTGGGCGTAGCCGTAGCCCCGGTTTCAGCAATGGAAATGTGTCTTTTATTGAAAAAGTAAAAATCACTTTCTTTATTAGACACAACGTCACCCAACACACACAGGGCTGCCGTCTCGGGCACGCCTAGTCAGGTCCGTTTCCTCTGCTTCCGCGGAGCACTCGGACCGGGTCTCACAGGAGCCGCTGGTCTCTTGCTGTGCCCTCTTATCGGCGGTCTGAAAGACTCCGCCCTGGGCGCCGGGGCTGCCGACTCCGCCGTAGCCTCCAGCTTCTGCCTTCTCACCCTGCGCTTGGCAGACGCCCCGGCCTCGCCGCTTTGCGTGACGTGTCCGGGCGTGAAGGTCTGGCCAGTGGAAGGTGTCGGGAGAGCAACATCCTGTCCTCCTCCACCTTCTTAAAGGCTAGAGTGGCCGTCTCCACCGCCTCTCCGAATAGCCCAGTGGTCGACACGGGCGCTTTCTGGCACTCTTTCAGAGACGAAAGAGACAACCACAGATGCCTCTGGGTCACCACCGCCGTCGCCATCGTGCCCCCTGCACAAACCGCGTGTGCCTGGTTCAAATGCAGGATGGCCCCCGACAGTCGCGATATGTCCGCCAACTCCTTGGCGGAGATGCTCGTGGCCCCCGTGGTAATACGGGAAATGGCCCCCGCCATCAACGCCAGGTTGTTAGCAGCCGCCACCGACTGCGCCCCGAACTGGAAGCATTTGTCCGCCAGCTGGGCGGTAAACCGATCCTTCGGGGCCGGTAGAGAGGGCTTCCTGTCCAGCCACTGGCTCTCCGCTGGGAGGAAAAGGGCCGACATGGCTCTCTCCAGTCTAGGAGTAGCCGATGTAATGGCCTCACCTCTTCCCGCCACCCTAGTGAACGGCATGTAAGCTCGGGCTGGGGCTCTAGCCATGAGGGGCTCTCTCCACGCAGCCTCTGCGTACTTTGCCAGAGCGGGCAGGCACGGTGCCTCAGGCTCTGGCTCCCTCACTCGCTCTGACCATGGCCCTCCGGTCATGGAGTCAAACTCCTCCGCAGGTGGGAGGGGTGCGAGGGGATGCCCATCCTCAGGGCCGCTCCCTCAACGAGTCCGACAAACTCGGACCGGAGAGATGGCCGGGGGACGGGGGTGGGGGGGGTGTCTATGGGTGACATATCCACATCCTCCTCCCCCATGCTTCTCCGGTCCCGTGGGACACAGGAGACAGCAGGCGGGGGCTGGCGAGGGGCCATGGGCCTCACACTGCCTGCCGCCCGCTCCTCCTCAGACGAGCTCTCTTCCTCTTCCCCCGAGTCCTCGGAGTCCGAAGAAAGCACCGTCTGCAGAGGTATGACCTCCTCGAAGAACCCGCGCCTCTCCCTCCGCCTAGGCATCGTGAGGAGGGCGCAACTAGGGCACTCCGGTGGGTCCAGCAGTCCTTCTCGGGCGTGGTCAGGTCCGAGACACGAGACACACCGGTCGTGGGGGTCCGCATCCGCCGCGAGGTCTGCACACCGGCACTCCGCCGAGATAACGATATCCAAAGACGCAGCCATCCTCAAGAACAATGGCAAGGTAAGTCGTCTGGTAATGCAAAATAAAGTAGTATGTTCAGTCGAGCTGAAGAAAAAGGGAGGCTGAGTGTGGGGTGACGCTCAGTTATATAGGGCACAGGTGCGCCCTGATTGGCTGAGCGGTAGTGCATTTTAATTTGTCAGTATGGCCGCGGGGCGCGGCGGGGTTAAACCACTAGGAGCGAAGCCCCTCTAGGGGGCGGAGCTCCACGACATATAACTGCTTCAGGACTTTGTACACGTAGATGGCGTAGCTCTCCTTCCTGGACTTTCGGCGCTTCTTGCCGCCTTTGCCGGCGGTCTTAGTGACGGCTTTCTTGGAGCCCTTCTTGGGCGCGGACTTCGCTGGCTCGGGCATGACGATGTTGGCTCGTTGCTTCTCAGAAACGAATGAAAGGGGGAGGGTGCAAACGCCTGCTATAAGGATGCGCGGATGCAAATGACGCTGACTGCGAACGAGTCACATGCGCGTTGCGGCGCTCTACGGCCTTGCCCCATTGGATAGGAGGGCGACTGCGCTGAATCCCGCCGAAACGCCTTTTACACTTATTACTGATAGGCCCGATGGGGCGGGATACACGCCCAAACTGGCAACGCGGAGCTCGACTCCCGCGCGCGCGCTCTCTCCCTCCCTCCGCCCCATTTTCCCTCACCATTGTGCCGAGCTTTACACAAAGCCACGTTCACATACTACGCTAATACAACATGTATTACATGTATTACATGTGCACTTGGCCAGAAACACCGTTCGTAATGGCAACGGCATATTTCATAAACGCATCATCATCATCATCCAGTCCACTCTGGCTGCTGTGGCTCATTTGTCTGTGTCATAATGCGCCGTTTGATAACGACAACACAATGTGCATGGAATACTCTTTTCAAGTGGATATGGGTGGCTCTTAAAAGAGCCTTTGGGTTCGAGATAGAAAGGTCCGAACAGGAAACGGCGTTTAGCCGCCGAAGCCGTACAGGGTGCGCCCCTGGCGTTTCAGTGCGTACACCACGTCCATGGCGGTCACGGTCTTCCTCTTGGCGTGCTCGGTGTAGGTAACTGCGTCACGGATCACGTTCTCCAGGAACACTTTCAGGACACCGCGGGTCTCCTCGTAGATCAAACCGGAAATACGTTTCACGCCGCCACGGCGAGCCAGACGGCGGATGGCTGGCTTGGTGATTCCCTGGATGTTATCGCGAAGAACTTTGCGGTGACGCTTGGCGCCTCCTTTTCCGAGTCCCTTGCCACCTTTTCCTCTGCCTGACATCGTGTAGAGTCGACTGGTTGAGTTCAAGTGAATGAATGGCTCGAAAGGGCCGTGCCCAGCGAACTTATGTGTGCTTGGAGGACCTGTTTGAAACCAGACGCAAAGGGGAGGGAGAGAGGAGGGAGGGTGGGGGGGAGGAGGAGCAATGGAGGGAGGGAGTTCCTCGTTCTATTGACTCCCCGGCATTAGAACATTAGAACGTGTAGTGCTGTTGTCAAACAATAAAGAATGCATGACTGCAACAGAATGGCCAACTACAAAGGATCATGACGTATGTTTTATGTTCCAAAATCCCCATGCAGACAAAATATGTCCCCTGTGTAATACAGGACACTGGAAAAACATGTCAAATTCTAAAGATTAGCGTACAACTCTCACGTACAACTGCCCATGGTGCCACCTAGTGGACACGGGAAACAACACAGAGACAGACAGACAGACAGACAGAAAGAGAGAGACAGAGAGAGAGACAGAGACAGAGGGAAAGACTGAGAGAGACAAAGACAGACAGAAAGAGAGTGAGACAGAGACAGACAGACAGAAAGAGAGAGACACAGGGAAAGACAGAGAGAGAGAGACAGAGGAGAGAAAGAGAGAGAGACACACACACACACAGCTCTCCAATGCCAAGAGATGACCATTGAGAAGAGTCACCTTAGTCAACTAATACTGAGACTAATTTCCCAAGCCGACTCTAACCTAAATAATCCTCAGACAATCTGGCCCAACCAAGTTAACAAACAACAAAAGGACACATATATCTCATG
>JAHKKI010000145.1:0-14827 GCA_029465975.1 Dallia pectoralis | reverse complement strand
TCATTAGTGAAATTGTCGTTCCACCTTCAAAATAAAAGATATATTTGGATTTGATTGAAACATAATACAAACTGTCGAATGATAAAGTGTTTGTTCTAGAAAAAGTATAAAGAAGGTTGAATTGTTAGATCATTTTATATATTTTTTATATTAAATGTAATATATTAAAAGACAGACAACTGATAAAACTGTAGTGGATGGTAGGTGGATACTATGCTTTCTAGTTATTCAAACTGTTAAAAACTCAAAAGTAAACGTTAGTGAAGTCAAGTAAAATATGTGAGAGTGAATATCTGACTCCGATGGCACCAACCAAAACACTCTCGAGATGTACTACAGATATATAATGTATTTGACTCTCTGCAACATCGCATGAAAAAATAATCATCCTCAGGCTGTCGTTTACAACATATGTGAAACAAATCGTATACAATTACAACTTGGAATATTAGCAACTACACAAATCTTATGCTGTACAATGGATTTTGAAAATGTTATCACGAGTTAGAAGTGTAAAAAAGTGGACAGAATCCAAGTGTTGCATGATTCCACTGTATATTTTACATCAATATTACGATGACCTTTATTAATGAAGAGAAAAGTCGACGGGACTTACAACTCACTTCAATGCTGTGCATAGAACACACGTTTATCCACCACCTACGTCGTATGCTACGAACTGGAGCCATAATACCATCGACTCTTGCTGGGCTTTAAAACATTCCGTACTATATCGCCCCTATTCAAAGACAATCAAGGCTACTAACAACTTTCCTACGAGCACATTTTAGGCCATTCTTTAATTTGGCATTTTATATGTTGATATCAAACTATATAAAACTATATAAAACTAAAATAAAAAAGTTATTCTTTTTTTAATTAGAACTTCGGGTACCTCATATGAAGTTGCAGCTCTGCAAACATACACACATACATTTTTAATTTCACCGGTTCCAACATATTTAGCTCTATCAGAGTTTTAGCTAACGGTCAGTCAGGATCTGACCTTACCCACGGTCACAGGATGATACAAAAACGCATTATGTAATCACCAAACAAATGCAGATGATTTCTGCAATGTCAGGCATTGTATTGACGAAATAAATTAATTGGCTAATGTTTTTTATTCTGCTAGTTATATATTTTTTCATTTTTGAGACGGACCAAATTATAGACCCTCTGATTGGCTGCCCGACCTGCCGCTCATCCATAGCAACCGTATATAACTAGTGCCAAGCATTGTTCCAGCTTCCTCTGCTTCGCGTTGAAGGTGAACTCTCGTGTCTGTCTGTTTCTCAATGTCAAGGATGCTTCCTTGGTAGGACTGATCCTTCCAAGTCATTTCCTTCAGAGGCGAGACTCCTCTTTAGGATTCGAAGAACACGTAAATGGAACAGGCTAGCAAGTGCACGTCATTGCGTCATTACGTTAGTATGAAGGTCCGCGTTTTATTGTTTTTCGCGCCCTGCGGAGGTTGAAAATGGAGGTGCTAGTTGTTTGCCTGATTTACAATTTTTTTGTGGAGATGGAGAGGAAGCATCGGCGTCAGGATCGCCGGAGGAGGAGGCTGTTAATGTGTCGCCACCTCTGTCAAAGACGTGGGATGGTAAGTTAAGTTAAAAACGATTATATTGCCTGAGTGAACTGAACTGCGTCCATAGTTGTTCATGGCAACGCTGTGTTATAGGCTACTTAGCAACGGTCTGCTATCAAGAAATAACAGACCGGACCGGAATTCAACCAAGCCATGTAATAATATTTGATATTTAAACATATTTATAATTTAAGAGCTATTTGTTAAAGACTTGTCCTCTCACAAGTTTTTTTATTTCCCTAACTAAGTTTTTTTTACACTATTGAGCAAAATTATCCCTTCAGTCTTTCTCTCTAACTTACATTCTGAATGTGTGTGCTTTCTACATAAGTATTTATTTCATTCAACACAAATGGTACAGAGCTGAGCAGAGCTGGCATATTTTCCAATTGACACTTTAAGTTTGAGAAGTTTAATAGCCGATAAGTTGAATAGTTTAACAAACATTAAATAAGTGGCAAAGCCCCAGGGACTGATGAGATTCGTCCAGAAATGCTAAAAGCTTTGGGTGGGGAAGGGCTGTCTTGGTTGACACGCCTCTTCAACATTGCATGGAAGTCTGGGACAGTGCCAGAGGAGTGGCAGATCGGGGTGGTGGTTCCCCTCTTTAAAAAGGGGGACCAGAGAGTGTGTGCCAATTACAGAGGTATCACACTCCTCAGCCTCCCTGGTAAAGTGTACTCCAAAGTGCTGGAAAGGAGGGTTCGGCCAATAGTCGAACCTCAGATTGAAGAGGAACAATGCGGTTTTCGTCCTGGCCGGGGAACCACGGACCAGCTCTTTACTCTCGCAAGGATCCTGGAGGGGGCCTGGGAGTATGCCCATCCAGTCTACAAGTGTTTTGTGGATCTGGAGAAGGCGTATGACCTGGTACCCCGGGATCTTTTGTGGGAGGTGCTGCGGGAGTATGGGGTGAGGGGGTCTCTTCTCAGGGCCATCCAATCTCTGTACGCTCAAAGCATGAGCTGTGTCCGTGTCCTCGGCAGTAAGTCGGATTCGTTCCAGGTGGGGGTTGGCCTCCGCCAGGGCTGCGCTTTGTCACCAATCCTGTTTGTAATATTCATGGACAGGATATCAAGGCGTAGTCATGGGGGGGAGGGGTTCCCGTTCGGTGGGCTGATGGTCACATCACTGCTTTTTGCGGATGATGTGGTCCTGATGGCCTCCTCGGTCGGTGACCTTCAGCACTCACTGGATCGGTTCGCAGCCGAGTGTGAAGCGGCTGGGATGAGGGTTAGCACCTCTAAATCTGAGGCCATGACTCTCAGCAGGAAACCGGTGGAGTGCCTACTCCGGGTAGGGAATGAGTCCTTACTCCAAGTGAAGGAGTTCAAGTACCTCGGGGTCTTGTTCGCGAGTGAGGGAACAATGGAGCGGGAGATTGGTCGGAGGATCGGAGCAGCGGGGGGCGGTGTTGCATTCGCTTCACCGCACCGTTGTGACGAAAAGAGAGCTGAGCCGAAAGGCAAAGCTCTCGATCTACCGGTCAATCTTTGTTCCTACCCTCACCTATGGTCATGAAAGCTGGGTCATGACCGAAAGAACGAGATCGCGGGTACAAGCGGCCGAAATGGGTTTTCTCAGAAAGGTGGCTGGCCTCTCCCTTAGGGATAGGGTGAGAAGCTCAGTCATCCGAGAGGAACTCGGAGTAGAGCCGCTGCTCCTTTGCATAGAAAGGAGCCAGTTGAGGTGGTTCGGGCATCTTGTACGTGTTAGATAGCTTTCGTGGACTGTATTCACTTATAGGGTCTCAGGGTGTTCTCTCCCGTGTGCCGGTAAGAGCACAGAAACAAACCAAGGTGTGCCAGTTGACTTCTTTAATTTGTAGTTATAACTTGCTTGTAGAAATACAAATTCACATGGGTTGGTCTATGTAATGCATAAGTAGATGTGGTCTGAAACAGTAAATCAAATACATTAATAACCTAGCATGTAGAAAATCTAAATAGAGACTAATCTTAATGGTAACATCACTGATAAACATATACCATGTTACTGGCATCACAACATGAACATGTATATTACTAAATAACAAGTTGCCCAAATACACCTTATCAATTGCAATATGTTCAACGTCCAACCGGATCATTAATTACATCCGTAGAAATGCGAGTAGTGTAAATGAAACATTACGAAAATACATGCCCATCATATATACGAAGACTAACATAGGCACCCGTGACGCGCTACTATCTTGCGCATAAATGGAATGAAAACATTCACCATCGTATTAGTCAACGTAATTACAGAGAGGTAAATAATATGTACTCACATTCACATACGGACGCACACCAACTTAAACCGAATGCAAAAACTCCAACTCTTAAAAGGCTGCACATAAATCACCTGCCTCCCTTCATATCCTATTCTCTAAACACGGAAAAAAAGGGTCCATAACGCATTGCGCTCCGAACAGTCCATAAACAACTTCCTCAATCCCATGATCCTTTTGTACAGCCGCCCCCAAATTGCAATGCCAATTTGCTCCTGAAGGGCTAGACTTTCTGGACCGGGTCTGTTGTAGGTCCACTGTCTGGAATGGCGGGAAGGGCTACCAGTCGGGCAACAGGACGTGTGTAAGTCTTACCCTTTATCTCGACTTCTGCGGACCTAACATGCCCGTCTGCACTAGTATGAACTTTAATGACCCGACCGATAGGCCAGAGAGCTCTTGGTAACTGGGGTCTACCAACATAACCACCACATTCTCCTTGAGGTCGGCAGGGCTGGTGTGCCATTTCTGGCGTACCTGTAGACTGGGTAGGTAATGCCTGATGTAGCTAGACCAGAAGTGGTCCGATAAAACTTGGCTGTGTCTCCATTGGCGCTTACATAGGATCTCAGACTCCGGGTACACTACCTGGGGAAGGGAACCATCAAGGCGACCCATTAACAGGAGATTTGGAGTCACGGGGTCCAAGTCGGTGACATCCGAAGACACATAGCCCAAAGGCTTCGAGTTAAGGATACCCTCCACCTCAATGAAGACCGTCCTCAGCACCTCTTCTGCAACTGGTTGGGCTCCCACCGTAGTATACAAGGCAGTTTTCACAGAACGAATCTCCCTTTCCCAGACTCCTCCGAAGTGTGGTGAAGCAGGCGGGTTGAAGTGAAACGAGACCTTTGCCCTGCAAGCTGTGCCTGCAGGTCTGGGGATAAATCCTTGAATGCTTCGTGCAGCTCTCTTTCTCCTCCACGGAAGTTCGTTCCTTGGTCCGAGAATATCTCAGAGGGTGTCCCCGGCGGGCAATGAATCTCCGGAAAGCCATCAGGAAGGAATCGGTACTTAGGTTGTTCAAGATATCCAGGTGGACTGCCCTTGTGGTTAGACATTTAAATATGATCCCCCATCTCTTCTCAAGCCTCCTTCCCAACTTAACCTGAAAAGGCCCGAAGCAGTCTGTTCCTGTGGAGTAGAAGACTGGCTTGCAAAGACGTTGTCGTGCTGCTGGTAGGTCAGCCATCTTGGGAACCACAGGTCGGGACTTCCATCGACGACAGTCCGTACAGCTATGCTGAAAGCGCCGGATGGCTTCTCTACCACGGAGAATCCAGAACGTTCTGCGCATCTCAGCGAACACTCTCTCAGGGCCCGGGTGGCACAGGCGGCTGTCGTAATCCTTTATTTGGAGTCTGGTGAAGTGGTGAGTTGGGTCAAGGACGATAGGGTGAGCTGTAGCATAATCTAGGTTCTCGGCTCGGCGTAACCTACCACCAACTCGGATGAGCTCTCTGGTATCATCCAGCTCCGGGGCTAAGGTGAGTAGGCGGCTACTGGTGCCAACAGCCTTACCGGCCTTAAGTAGGCGCAGCTCGTCGGGGAAACACTCTTGTTGGATTCTCCTGAAGATATGAGCCTCTGCTTCCCTATAGTCTTCAGCTTTAGGGTCGCCACCTTGGCTTGCCGCCCCATGTAGCTCTCGCGTCGTGACTTCTAAGAGTTCCTTCCAGGTAGTACACTGTATCTCGTCGGAGCCTTGAGGATTTGGAGACACCGAAGTGTGACCACAAAATGCTGATTTCCGTAATTCAGCAGTATCTTCTTCAGTGCCAGTATGTGGCATTACCGGCCACTGCTCTAAGTCTTGCAGAAGGAATGGTGGTCCCTGGCTCCATCTGTTGGGCTTTGCGAGATCCTGCAGGGTTTTGCCTCTCGTAATGTCATCTGCAGGGTTCCTAGCCGAATCGACGTAACGCCAGGCTTGACAGTTGGTAAGCTCTTGGATCTCGGCCACTCTGGTTCCCACAAAAACTTTGAAGCGACACGACTCTGATTGCAACCATGTTAGGACAGTGGTTGAATCTGTCCACAGCGTAGTCTTGTCGATCTTCAAGGTAAGCTCTTTCTCTAACAACTTGGCCAGCTGTGCTCCTGTAACTGCTGCGCAGAGTTCTAGCCTTGGCATGGAATGCAGTTGCTTAGGAGCGACCCTAGACCTAGCCATAATGAAGGAGAGGTGGAGCTTCCCATTACTGTCTTCGGTTCTCATGTAGGCGACGGACCCGTAGGCCTTCTCTGAAGCATCACAGAACACATGGACTTCTCGGATGACGTTTGAGCGATCTACTTGCTTTGGTTCGTAGCACCTAGGCAGGTTGATGCTTGGTAGAGACTGCAATTCCTCTTCCCAGGAGTTCCAAGCCTGTAGAAGATCCAGAGGAAGGAGCGGGTCATCCCAGTCCCGACGTTTATCCCACAGCCGCTGTACCAACACTTTGGCTCGGGTAGTATACAGGAGGATAAACCCAAGGGGGTCGTACTGGCTGGCGAGAACTTTATATATATTCCGCATGGTCGGCGTACCGTATTTCACCGCTCGATGTTTATAGCCTAAGGTGTCTGTTGGGCAGTGCCAACTGAGCCCCAATGTGGATTCTGGCTGTTCTTCCTTCTCTTGTGTAATCCACAGTTCAAGGCTGTCGGATCTGGCTTCCTTGGGAAGATGGCTGACTACGCTCTGGTCGTTGCTTGCCCATTGACGTAACTCAAATCCGCCAGATTTCAGGATATTTCGGAGCTTATCCACCAATTGTCTAGCTTCTGCTGGACTCGGCAAGCTCTGGAGACAGTTATCCACGTAGAAGCATCTCTCCACGGAAACCCGCACATCCTCCCCAGGTTCGCTGTTTTCTGCGACGTGACGCTGAAGGGCAAAGGTCGCGCAGCACGGGCTGCAAGTGGTTCCGAAGGGAAGTACTTGCCACTCGGGTTGGTCAGGGGTTCCTCCTTCTCCTGGCGCCACAGGAAACGCAGCAACGGCCTATCTTCGGGCAATAGTTGGACTTGATGAAACATCCCTTTGATGTCTCCACTGATCCCAACCGCGTGCTCACGAAAGCGAAGCAGTACTCCTAGTAGTGAGGCTCCCAACGGGGGCCCAGGTAGGAGAGAGTCATTCAGGTTCTGATTGTTGAATTGGTATGAGCAGTTGAACACAATGCGGTTCTTTCCATTATGGCTCACCATGTGGTGGGGAATATACCACGATTCGCTCTCTTGAGTGGGCGTATCCGGGCCCAACTTCTTAATGGAACCTGCCTGTGCTAACTTCTCCATCTCTATTCTGTAAGCTGCAGCTTTCTCTGGATCCTTGGCAAGCCTCCTCTCTGTGCTTCTAAGGCTGGGGATCACCGCTTCCCTTGGCGCTTGGAAGCGAGGCATGTCTTTCTTACGCAATAGCGGGGTGGCGTAGCGGAGCACGCCATCTATGTCAACCCGTATGGTTTTCGCTTCGAGCAGGCTGATGGCTTCCTGGTCTTGCTTTGATCGAGTCACTTCCTTCTCGTTCCTAAAGGGTAGTGTGTCAACCTGCCAGAGCTTCTCGACATTTCTGAGCAGTTCCTCACTTGGCGGTATGATAGAGGTCTGTAGGCACTGACGTGGCCGTAAAGGGTGATCCGTGAATCTGACCGGACCTTGTAGCATCCATCCTAGTCTAGTCTTGATGGCTGCTGGTCCGCCCTTGAGGCCTAACCTTACTGGTTCTATCGGGTTAATCAGGTGGGGGTGATCTGCCCCGATAAGGATTAAGGGTCTGGCGTTGGTAAACGACTGTAATGGAATACCAACCAGGTGTTTGTACCTCTTCTGGAGGCTAGCCACCGGGTAGGTGTGGTCGGCTAGCCCGATTCGAGATGCTGTGAATGCCCCACTTATCGGGAAAGTGGTCTTGGGCTGGCAAGCTGGAGAGATACGGAAGGAGACTGATGAGCCTTTAAGGGTCTGGATGTCCTGTCGAATAGTTCTGAGAGCCAGTTCTTCTGGGTTGCCCTGTATTCCGAGCTTCTGTGCAGCCTCGGGGAGAAGCATGGTGCGCTCCGACCCGTCGTCTAGGATAGCGTAAGTATCTAGGGTCCGGTTCCCATGGTACAAAGTCACCCTTGCCACTTTCAACAGGACACGGTTGCAGTCGACTGGTCGTTCTAGGTAAAGGACCTCTGTGGCTGTGTTAACCAGGCAGCTCTCTTCCTTAGCCGCCTCCTTTGGGGGCCTGATGTTGACTTCGTGGAGGACCTGTAGGTGAGTTCCTTGGCATATACCACAGGGCTTCTTCAGGGTGCACTGAGAGGCCTGGTGGTCTCTTCCGCAACGCCAGCACTTCTTATTGGTCTTTATCCATTCTGTTACCTTTTCCTTGTTGAGCGACTGTATTGCTGAGCACTGGTTGAGATAGTGCTCTGAGTTGTTGCAATAAGGACAGTATGGTTTTGCTCTGCCCTTCTTGTCAGTGGTTAAGCGATAGGCTACTGAGGGAGCTACTGCGTTCTCTTGGTGCGTTTTAGTCCCGTGCAGGATGGAAACGGTCCGCTTTCCCTGGCGCACTTCCAGTTTTGGTCCAGGCTTTTCTCTCCATACTTTGCCAGGTGATTGGCTGTCGTAGTCTTGGCACCAGCTCTCATACTTCAACCATTCGGAGAACTCCAGCAAAGTGTATGTAGTACCCGGTTTGTGAAACATGCGACGACGGAAATCGGATCTCATCTCCGGGGGTAGCTTGCTGAGTAAGCGTGCCACATGCGATCCACACCTAAGCTCGATGTCGCCTTCTTGTCCTAGGGTTCGGAGCATTCCCACTAATGATTGGATCTTCAATGCAAACTTCTCAAAGCCAGCCGTATCTCCTCGACGTACATCTGGTGAGTCCATGACGCTGGCTATTTTCTTTAGGGCAACATGGTGTGGCTGACCAAACTTTTCAGTTAGGGCTGCCATGGTGTCGGAGTAGGGTGTTGTGGAGTTGAGGAATGAGTCGGCCACCAGGCAGGCCTCTTCTAGCTTAAGGTGATCTGCAAGGATCTGGTACTTAAAGCGTTCATTCCCGTCTGGGGGCAGGAGGTTCTCTAAGGCAATCTTTAGGCGAGCAAACTCACTCGGGTCTCGGCTGCTAAAGTTGGGGATAGTTGGCCTCGGCCCTCTGTAGGTTTGTGGTGTGTTGTAGGCGGGGCCTATGCACCACTGAGGTTGGGGTTCTGGCCTAGATGGAAATGAAGCATGTATAGGACGAGGGACCTGGTACTCTACTGTTCTTTGACGGGCGGTGTCTGGCGGTCCAAAGGCCGCCACAGGAGGGTCAGGCCTAGCTGGGATAAACCTCTGGCCTGCTGTGCCAGAGTAGTGCTGTGGAGGCGCTTCACTAACCTGCTGGAGGGGTTGGCTATAGCCCCCATATTGGTGGTTTAGCCCTCTCGGGTGTTGCCAAGTGTGGCCTGGAGCGTTTACCGCTTGTGTTTGGCTTGGTTTAGCTACCACCGGGATTGCTTGGTCCCTTATGACTTTAAGCTCACCCATCATCCTGTTGAGGAGTTCAACTACTTGTTCCCCTTCCTGTTGCTTTGGTCTCACTTCTGTAGGCCATGGTGGTGGTTCAGGCCACTTGCTATATTCCTCCTCATTGTACTCTTCTTCGCTCTCATTCGACCCTTCTTCCGAAACAGAAGGGGGAATAGATGGTGGAAGGGTTGAGTCGAACCATGTGGTTTGGGCTGGCGGTTGTCGGGTGGACTTTGCGGGGGTGTAGTGGTTCCCGTTGCATCCGAGTGTGGATGGAGGCTGGAGGCCTTATCCATTAACTTCATCATTTCATACTTAACTCTCTCTAGTTCAGCCATTTGTCCTGTTATGGCTAGTCGGGTTGAATGCAACTTGTTGTTTTCGTAGCGGATCATATCTAGCTCTGCTTGATGATCTGCCGACTTCTTCCAGTGTTCCCAATGAGGCGTGGCTTCTCTGATCTCCTCGTTGTGCTGGCCCCCCTCCTCCCCCCTCTGCCGGCTGTGGGCTAGCTGCATTTCTGGGCCATATCCTCCATGGTGATGGCTTGGGTTGTCCCATTGTGGGACGGCATCCCACTGAGCCTGGTAGGTGGGCGGAGTCAGACGCAACGAAGTGAAGGAGTCCATCTTGGCTGCTCTTTCTTGGTGAGAATACTGTTCCTCTTGGCGCTCAGGTGAGTTATGCTCTACTACGCTATGGTATGGCGAAAGGTGCGGTCTATGGTTCCCATAGCTGACCTCGTAATCATGGAGATGTTGTGGGGACGCGTCTGGCGTCGCGGACGGGCTTCTCGTGCGTCAGCTTCACTGGCATAATACTCTTCCATCTTGATCCGGGAGGAAACACGTGTGAGATCCGGCTCGAAGGACCAAATGTTAGATAGCTTTCGTGGACTGTATTCACTTATAGGGTCTCAAGGTGTTCTCTCCCGTGTGCCGGTAAGAGCACAGAAACAAACCAAGGTGTGCCAGTTGACTTCTTTAATTTGTAGTTATAACTTGCTTGTAGAAATACAAATTCACATGGGTTGGTCTATGTAATGCATAAGTAGATGTGGTCTGAAACAGTAAATCAAATACATTAATAACCTAGCATGTAGAAAATCTAAATAGAGACTAATCTTAATGGTAACATCACTGATAAACATATACCATGTTACTGGCATCACAACATGAACATGTATATTACTAAATAACAAGTTGCCCAAATACACCTTATCAATTGCAATATGTTCAACGTCCAACCGGATCATTAATTACATCCGTAGAAATGCGAGTAGTGTAAATGAAACATTACGAAAATACATGCCCATCATATATACGAAGACTAACATAGGCACCCGTGACGCGCTACTATCTTGCGCATAAATGGAATGAAAACATTCACCATCGTATTAGTCAACGTAATTACAGAGAGGTAAATAATATGTACTCACATTCACATACGGACGCACACCAACTTAAACCGAATGCAAAAACTCCAACTCTTAAAAGGCTGCACATAAATCACCTGCCTCCCTTCATATCCTATTCTCTAAACACGGAAAAAAGGGTCCATAACGCATTGCGCTCCGAACAGTCCATAAACAACTTCCTCAATCCCATGATCCTTTTGTACAGTACGAATGCCACCTGGGCGCCTCCCTAGAGAGGTGTTCCAGGCACGTCCAGCTGGGAGGAGACCTCGGGGAAGACCCAGGACTAGGTGGAGAGATTATATCTCCACACTGGCCTGGGAACGCCTCGGGATTCCCCAGTCAGAGCTGGCTAATGTTGCCCGGGAAAGGGAAGTTTGGGGTCCCCTGCTAGAGCTGCTACCCCCGCGACCCGACCCCGGATAAGCGGTTGAAGATGAGATGAGAGATGAAATAAATGGCAAAATTGAAATTATACTTAAACCTTCCTCTCTTCTTTTTGTACAGGCTCGGCACTACTGTGTCATAAATGCCATAGTGCCAGTATTGCAGCGGTATTATGGAGGGGAGGACACTCGGCCAGACTTCAGGCTGGGCAGAGAGGCCATGCAGCAGCTGATGGTGGCCCTGAAGACTGACAGGCAGCATGGATGGGGCCCGACCCTGGAGACACTCGTGTTCCTGTTCTGGCTGGCAACCGGTTCAGCCTACAGAGTTGTCTCCAGGGTTTTTAGCATGCCTCTTCCGACAGTCTTCAGGGTGGTCCACAGAATGGTGGATGAGGTGGTGGCTGTGCTCCCCCATTTTGTGCATTTACCCCGCACACAGGAGGAGCTCCAAGTGGTTGGTGGTGGGTTTGCTCGCCTGGCTCACCACCAAGCATTTGGCAAGGCAGCAGGGGCAGTAGATGGCTGCCATATTAGAATCAAATGTCCCGGTGGCCCTGATGGTCACGATTACCATAACCGGAAGCTATTTCCTTCAGTGGTGCTCCAGGCAGTCTGTGACCATCAGGGTCGCTTTATTGACATTTTTGTGGGTTACCCAGGAAGCGTGCATGATGCACGCACCCTTAAGAACAGCCCCATCTACACTAGGGGGAATTACCCCCCGCCTGGGTATTTTCTCCTAACTGACGGTGGCTACCCATGTCTACAGGAACCCCTGGCCCTTATCACACCATATAAGAGGCCAGTGAGAGGCATGGCAGAGCAGAGGTTTAACTATGATCATTCCAGAGGTCGCACAATCATTGAGCGTGCATTTGGAATGATGAAAACCTGCTTCAGGTGCATCTTTTTAGAAGCACTTGAAGTACAAACACTGTTTGTCCCTAAGGTGATAAATCATTGCAATACTTCTTCAGTGAATTTCTTAATCAAATCATCTACTCAAAATAACAGTTAATGGTGAACAACTGCTAAAGTCACTATGTTCTGTGTTCATGTTTTTCTTTTTTTCCATATCTCAACAGTCTTGTATCCTTTTGCTCTGCCTTGTGGACAGGTGGTGACGGCTTGTGTAATTTTACACAACATTTGTGTTGGTGTCGGGGATGTGCTGGAAGAGGTTGTGGAGGAGGGCAACAACCAGCCGCCTGTGGAGCTGTCTCTGTCCTCGGCTGTGTGCTGCTTTCTATCGCTCGGGTACCGAAGAATAACGGGATTCTCCCCTTAATTGACTCCGTGTCGGGATAAAAATGTCCATATTCGTAGAAGTACCTCAAGCTCTTCCGGTGGCCGTGTTTTAACTCACTGCCGACTTTAGAGAGGACGTCCACCCGCTGAAGGTGAATTTGGGAGTCGGAGGTAAGAGAAAGATCCCTTTCAGCCAGCTAGCTTGGTAGATTAGTTATTTGTTTAAACAGCTTTAATATGTTGACAACGAGTGTAGCGTGATATTAGCTGGCTGTAATGCTTGGGAACTAAACATAGACATGACCTTCGTACTGGTTGTCATGGCTGCAGCGTAACGGTGTTTTGGTTAAAATGTAGAAATACTTCCCTGCCGTCAATGGCAGCAGACTGTCGTAAACAATGTTGTTCTGCTATACAATATACCAGCACTTCTCAAAGTCCGGACTCCACTCCGGACCCGGAGGGAATTCAATCCGGACCCGCCTCCGTTTCGTATTTCAACAGCAGTAATTATGTGTAATAAATTAAAAGTATGGATTTCCTACTTTGATAAACGCATTCCTGTCAAAATCAGTTGTCTAGTGTTTATGTCTCTTTGGAGATGGTCCGAAATAAAAGCGAAGGCGATATATTTAAAGTTTTCCTCCGTGATTCAGTTGCCATGACATCCAGTAAGTGTATACTTTTGACGTAATCGGGCGCGACGCGACACTTGACCGCAGTAAAGCGTTTGAATGGGTGTGGAGGATGTCATTGTCCAGGAAAAGAAAAGTTGATGGAGAAAATAGAGTTTTTAAAGATGATTGGACAGAGGTATGCGTTCATTTGCCCCAATCCAGCACGAAGCCATTCTGTTTGATTTCTAACGAGACACTTGGAGTTGTGAAGAGTGGAAATGTCAAACGGCATTATGAAACAAAACACGGTGTTTGTTGGTCCTGTGAGCATTACATGTTCAGGTGATTTTACTTGAATCGTGCAGAAAACAGATCGAAGGGATGGAGATGTATAAGAGAGAAAGAGCTGAGACAGGACAGAGAATAGGGAATATATTAGATTGAGGGTAAAGAGAACCTCATTATCTTCACTCATGGGATGCAGACTATTTTAACACACACACACATTTAAAGTACGATTTGTCAAATCGAACACATTTTTGTGTTAATATGCCTGACTTGAGCCTTTAAATGTGTTCCTGCAGATTGATTTGTTCAATGAATGTGCAGGTTTAAATACATAAATAAACTGTTAAACTGCAAGTGGATTTTGTTTAGTTATTGAGTACAAATCAAACCCAGGGTGAGCTCAATAAACCAATACAGTGCTAATATTTGAATGGGCCCTGGGCCACTTTGTACTGTAAAATTTGGGCCCCACGACATCAAAAAAGGTTAGAACCCCTGGTGTCAAGCACACTGCCACTGGACTCTGGAGTGGTGTAAAGCACTGCCACTGGACTCTGGAGTGGTGTAAAACTGCCTGCCACTGGACTCTGGAGTAGTGTAAAGCACACTGCCACTGGACTCTGGAGTAGTGTAAAGCTACCTGCCACTGGACTCTGGAGTGGTGTAAAGCACACTGCCACTGGACTCTGGAGTAGTGTAAAGCACACTGCCACTGGACTCTGGAGTAGTGTAAAGCACACTGCCACTGGACTCTGGAGTAGTGTAAAGCACACTGCCACTGGACTCTGGAGTGGTGTAAAGCACACTGCCACTGGACTCTGGAGTAGTTCCAAGGTGGCGCTGGGGGAGAACAGTCCTGCCATTAAGGATGGAAGGGTACGTCATTCATTTTCCAAACGCAGAGCATGATGGGGCCCCGGAGAACCGGACGGGGCCCCGGTGAACCGTACTGGCATCATGAATGACCTGGAGGTGAGAGGGATGGGGGGAGGGATGGGAGAGGGATGGAGGGGTAAGGTTATAGGGCAAGGGGAATTGAGTGTTTGAGTTTGGTTCGGTTTCTCATGACTGATGTTTTTATTTCTATGCCGGCAGAAAGCCCCAGAACACTCCATCTTCGTCCTGCACGCCTGCGCACACAATCTCACTGGGACTGACCCCACCCCGGCGGAGTGGGAGAAGATTGCTGAGGTCATGAAGGTGAGACGAGAGAAAGAGCTCAGGAACCGAAAAGAACCAGCCTCCTGGATTTGTTGGGTTGAACCCGGCTCACTGTAAATAATTTTCCCGTTTCGCTGATGTACCAGATGGTGCTGTGGTTTTGGGGTTAAACTCTATCTCCCCTCTCTCTCTCTGTCATCAAAGAGGACGAATCTAAACATGTCGTTAGCAAATGTTCAGCAACAATCACAGACATTAGGTAGGCTTATTCATATTGGCACGTGTAATGCAGTATATTGAACTAATCTTAATAAAACCACCGCGGAGATAGTAGATGTGACT
>JAHKKI010000144.1:0-14836 GCA_029465975.1 Dallia pectoralis | reverse complement strand
AGATAAAGGCTGCTACTGGTCACAAGATAAAGGCTGCTACTGGTCACAAAGATAAAGGCTGCTACTGGTCACAAGATAAAGGCTGCTACTGGTCAAAGATAAAGGCTGCTACTGGTCACAAGATAAAGGCTGCTACTGGTCACAAGATAAAGGCTGCTACTGGTCACAAAGATAAAGGCTGCTACTGGTCACAAAGATAAAGGCTGCTACTGGTCACAAGATAAAGGCTGCTACTGGTCACAAATAAAGATAAAGGGCTGCTACTGGTCACAAAGATAAAGGCTGCTACTGGTCACAAAGATAAAGGCTGCTACTGGTCACAAAGATAAAGGCTGCTACTGGTCACAAGATAAAGGCTGCTACTGGTCACAAAGATAAAGGCAGAACTACACATCCTCACCTACCTCACCCTCCTACCTTTACAGAACTACACATCCTCACCTTCCTCACCCTCCTACCTTTACAGAACTACACATCCTCACCTTCCTCACCCTCCTACCTTTACAGAACTACACATCCTCACCTTCCTCACCCTCCTACCTTTACAGAACTACACATCCTCACCTTCCTCACCCTCCTACCTTTACAGAACTACACATCCTCACCTTCCTCACCCTCCTACCTTTACAGAACTACACATCCTCACCTTCCTCACCCTCCTACCACAACACAATGATCTTGTTGTTTGTCTGGCTCTCTGGGTCTAAAGGCATTTCCTTTGGGTGTGTCACCATCACTTTCTCTACTTATATCTCTGTCTCAATGTCTCTTTCTGTCTCATTGGCTTTCACTGTCTTTCTCTTCCTCTCTCTCTCTCTGTCTATCAATGTCTTTCTCCTGCTGTCTCACTGTGTCTCGGTGTCTCTATATGTATTTATCTGTTTTCTCCTTATTTTCTCTCCTTTGTCTCTCTACCCCCATCGTCCTCCTGTCATATTTCATGTGTATAAATACTCGTTAGTCTTTCTTCTTCCTTCACTGGGTCCCAGTTTCTCATGGTTGCCCTTTTTTGGGGGAGGGGGTGATAATTTGGCACACCGAAAATTGTAATTTCTTCCCCTCTGCTGTGACCCTGGTTCCTCCTCCACATTCCTCCTGCCCCCCATTGCTCTGTGTGACACTGTTAATTGTGGATCAGGTGAAGTTTGTCTCAGCTCATTTCAGGGCCATGCTCTGCTAGGGCCATTCTCTCCACTCAAAAGGCCACATAATTTCACAGCTTCTTACTTCCCATTAATCCCTCTGAGAGGTTGGCTCTGAAAAGTTCCATACCGCAGATTTGTTTTGGTCTTGTTTATGATTCACCGCCTCCTTTACCCACCACAACCCCCCACCCCCCCACACACACACACATTAACGAACTCCTGCCCCCAATACCCCCATACCCACTGAGAATGTATTTTTGCTGTGCCCCTTTTCCAGGCCTTTTGTAAATCAGCTCTTAATTTAGCCATTGTGTTAGAAACCAACCATATCCCAATGTTAGAGAGTTGTGTGGACCTCCATGTGACTTAACACTTGTGACTAGCCCAGCACTCTGTCTCAGTAGCCAGTGGTGTGTGTGTGCGTGTGTGTGTGTGTGTTTGTGCGCGTGTGTGCATGCGTGTGTGTGCGGGCGCGTGTGTGTGTGCGGGTGCGTGTGTGTGCGGGCGCGTGTGTGTGCACGTGTTTCCATACACGTCTACATTAATCGACGAACCCATTTCGACTTTGCATTTCTTTGTGTTAAACTTTTTTGTTGATTCATGAATTATTCATGAATAAAACTGAAGATCTCCTATTAACATAAAATAACAATTTGCAAATTGATGAAAACTACTAATTACTTGTCTTATTTGCCATGACTGTGATGTTAAATATTCATAAATCTGTGATTATTTCTTTGATTTGACTGCGGTTCGATTTAATCTGCCATTTTGTTAAACAATAAAACTGGAGTGTGCGTCTATGACACCAAAAACCAAAGAGGCGATTAGCAAAAAAGCAATTTCTCCGATTCGTTCCTTAAATAGATTCGAGCAGAATAATACTATTGTTTATTCGAACAATAGAATTGATAACTAGTGTTTCCAGTCAACCGGACGTTCCTTCATTATTTGTCAATTTTTATGATTTTCTGATGCATAATGTGCCACACACTTTCCCTTGTGTTAGAATGAGACTCAAGCCCGCTGAAAAGTTCTGAATGATCCTTTATCAAATATAGTCTCATAGTCTTAGTAAACAGAGTTCTTCTGGGAAACTCTGAGCTCTTGTCCCAGAGTCCTGGTTCCCATCTGGGTACGTCAGATGAGGTCTCTACCTGTCAACACATCTGCCAAAGACACCGTATTTAACCTCAAATTTATGACTCTGTTATATCAGAATTAATTACCAATATTTCCCCCAAAACTCAGTGACGTTGACGAAAACGCTAAGTGCAGGCAATTTAGCTCTATTTCCAGATTAATTTGAGCCCACCTGTGATGTTGGGTACGCTAAGTAGATACATCAGTTTTAATTACAGACCTTGCAGAGTGGGTTTAGTCAAATTACAGTATTAATTATCACATTTATCAGGTATTGGAGTGACGAACAGTTCCAAAGAAGATCTTCCCTCAAACCTCCTGTTTCTTCAGACGACAGACTCACTTCCGTCCTTCACGCGACCTTCAAGCAGCTGGACCTGGAGTAGAGCTGAAGGCAGTGAATTTGCCAGAGACACGTGAGTGACACATTTGTTGTGTCAGAGTCCAAACACATTGGGAACATTTTTACACAGTGAAGACAGAGTGCAAAATCCTGCTACTTGCACATAAATGCTGACCAACTCCGTAATGTTTTTTCCCGTGGCATCTCTTGCCGAGGCGTTTTTGTAAAAATGTATTATCGCCGTACATGTAAAAAGGATCATGTCCATTGGAATGTTGTAAATCCATATTAAATCTCCAGTTGTGACACCTATCCTGCTCCGGAGTTAAACTAAGATCTGTCGTCAAGGTATAGAAATGCTAGTTTATGTCTTTCAAAGGGTCCATGTCATTGGTCTCCACATCCACACTGCAGACACATCCATCACTTATATTAGACACTTATATTATCACATCATCATTTGTTAATGCTTCACTGCTATCTAGCCTCCCTACTTAAGACACCTATATCCACCTCTGACCTCAGGGAATGGATAAATTATACTGTAAGCGTATCTATGTTATACCGGACCGATTGCACTGGATTGTGACATGTCGTAACCCAACTCACTTCTCATTGTTCACTCTCGCCGTGTTCCCACTCGCGGATGAGATACAAAACGGACGGGGTGCAAAACGGACGGGGTGCAAAACGGACGGGGTGCAAAACGGACGGGGTGCAAAACGGACGGGGTGCAAAACGGACGGGGTGCAAGTTAGACAGAGGCTGGTGCCGGACTCGATGGAGCACAGCACCCCAATAACGCCCCTAACCCGGTGATCCATATACCATCTCCATCCCTGGCCCATCAGCGCCGCAGACTGGGTCAGAAATCTGTCCTGAAACCAGAAGGGAGGTGCGGAGTAGAGGGCCTCGTTTAGCCTTTGGCTGCTGTTGACACGTCCCAAAGTACTGTATTAATCATCATCACACAACACCATTAGACTATGTCATTCTATTAAAGAAATCACATTATCATACATTTCATTAATTAGATCCTAACTCCAGTCAATCTACCCGGACGACTGGCCTATATAGCGGTGAGAGATGGGGGTGTGGCGGGGAGTCACGGGGGAGTAGGTGGCAGAGGGTGCAGACTCTCCACAACTCCACTCACTGTCTCTCCGAGGTGGAATAAACATGACAGATTTGCATGTCAGGGCTTTTGGAAAGCCGGGTTAGACAATAGCCACTGATGAGGGGGCTGCGCAGGGCACACGACGGACTGTGTGTGTGTGTGTGTGTGTGTGTGTGTATGCATGCGTCCACGTCGGGGGTAGTCTGAGAGGCAGAATTCTCTTGACAAGCGTCCTCTTCACAGAGCCAGCAGCAGGAGGAGGAGGGGGAAGGGTTGGGGGAGAGTGCGGGAAGGGTTGGGGGAGAGGTGGACGAGAGAGGGGAGGGATGGAGGATAGGGGGTGGAGGACAGAGGGGGAGGGAGGAGAGAGGTGCTTGATGCCCGAAATGTTTCAAGAGCACAATTACCTGGTGGGTCAGGGAGGGGTGGTTACCTGGTGGGTCAGGGTGGGGTGGGTGGTTACCTGGTGGGCCAGGGAGGGGTGGGTGGTTACCTGGGGGTCAGGGAGGGGTGGGTGGTTACCTGGGGGGTCAGGGAGGGGTGGGTGGTTACCTGGTGGGTCAGGGAGGGGTGGGTGGTTACCTGGGGGGTCAGGGAGGGTGGGTGGTTACCTGGTGGGTCAGGGAGGGGTGGGTGGTTACCTGATGGGTTAGGGAGGGGTGGGTGGTTACCTGGTGGGTCAGGGTGGGGTGGGTGGTTACCTGGTGGGTCAGGGAGGGGTGGGTGGTTACCTGATGGGTTAGGGAGGGGTGGGTGGTTACCTGGTGGGTCAGGGGGGGGTGGGTGGTTACCTGGTGGGTCAGGGAGGGGTGGGTGGTTACCTGGTGGGTCAGGGAGGGGTGGTGGTTACCTGGTGGGTCAGGGTGGGGTGGGTGGTTACCTGGTGGGTCAGGGTGGGGTGGGTGGTTACCTGGTTTGTCAGGGAGGGGTGGGTGGTTACCTGGTGGGTCAGGGTGGGGTGGGTGGTTACCTGGTTTGTCAGGGAGGGGTGGGTGGTTACCTGGTGGGTCAGGGTGGGGTGGGTGGTTACCTGGTTTGTCAGGGAGGGGTGGGTGGTTACCTGGTGGGTCAGGGAGGGGTGGGTGGTTACCTGGTTTGTCAGGGAGGGGTGGGTGGTTACCTGATGGGTTAGGGAGGGGTGGGTGGTTACCTGGTTTGTCAGGGAGGGGTGGGTGGTTACCTGATGGGTTAGGGAGGGGTGGGTGGTTACCTGGTTTGTCAGGGAGGGGTGGGTGGTTACCTGGTGGGTTAGGGAGGGGTGGGTGGTTACCTGGTTTGTCAGGGAGGGGTGGGTGGTTACCTGGTGGGTTAGGGAGGGGTGGGTGGTTACCTGGTGGGTCAGGGAGGGGTGGGTGGTTACCTGGTGGGTCAGGGAGGGGTGGGGGTTACCTGGTGTGGTGGGGAGAATGTGACTCCAGCACCGTTATTTGGAGAGGAGAACTGTGCCTGGGGGTCATGGATCCTGACATTATACCCTGCTTCTAATTATTATGTGCTGAACACAGGGTGATTTAAACAACCCCTGGCACTTACAGACACACACACACATACACACACACACATGCATGCAGAGGTGCAATTACACGCAAAATCGCTTACTTTTGAGAGATTGTGCATGTTTCCTTTTGTCCGACGCCTTTGTCTTTACTCCACGCCGCTTGTCTCTCCTCTTCATGTTCCTCCCTCTGTGAGCTCTTATCCCAGAGCCCCCCCGCGTCTCCCCCAACCCCCCGTGTCTCCCCCCACCCCCCGGATCAGCATGTGCGCTGTAGGGGCCGTCACGCTGTGGTGTTGACCTGTAGCTGTCATCTCCCTGATTACCTTCCTGATTCACTCTCCTTGTTTAGTAATGTGCAATCAATCATAATCAATTAGCCAAAATGTTGAATCATTAAAACCATTATCATTAATTAAAATAATTATCACTTTCTGCCAATGCTTCATTACCGTTGTTGTGTAACGTGTTCACAACACACCAGACTTTATTTTCGCCTTGTTTTCATATTTCTGGTGAAATCTTTTTTTAAATGTGCTAGAATTTGAGCTTTGAGTGGAAAACTTACGTATTGCTTTTATTTATGAGTACATTGATTAACAATTAAACAATATCTTTATCGAAAGGGCATTTTTTAAATATGTATTTTGATATATATTTGTTGTGTTCACAGAGTGTTCAGCATAATAGTTTAATTGAGGTTTAAAGGAGGTGGACAAACTTTAATATCCCTTTTCTGATTTAGCCTAATATAAATTTAAAATATGAAACATTCACCTCAACCTTTTGTCTTAATTGTCTCTCACACTCATCAGGTATAAACTGCTCTATATCGTTCTTTGAAAACGACACTGTTTGTTCATCTTGTTTTTCTTCAGAATAATCCAAAGATACAGCTCTGGCTCGCTCTTACTTATGCCTGACCAGAAACGGTCTTTTGTTTCGTTCAATGAGTGAATGTCAGCGAGACGGAGGAGAGGAGAGATGGAGAAATGGAGGAGAGACGGAGGAGAGGAGAGATGGAGAAATGGAGGAGAGACGGAGGAGAGGAGAGATGGAGGAACTTTAATTAAGAGTAAACATCCGGGGGAAAGATGGATTGGGCGCACTTGTTCAAAAAGCCCTGAGGGGAACAGAGAGAGTACATGGACAGGACAGGCCGCTGACTCCGGACGGTAATTCCCGGATTTCCAGACGATTGTCATCCTGCCTCTCCTCACTGCTCCGGTTGAAACCTGGAATAGACCTGTCATTCTCAAGCCCCCGATAATTGCTTGTGTCAAATCTTCCTGGAAACCCCGTCCGCATTCGTGCGTCAGCCCCCCGGGGGTTTGAGTGTGGGGCGCCGGTGACCAGAGGGAGGGGTTCTGGGGGTCCGGGGGGACATCGCTCACTGCCACCCGGTAAAGCAGCCGTCTCATTGGGGTCACAGCCTCCCCCGGTGGGGTGAGTGTGGCAGGGAAATGGGCCTGAACATTGTGCCACCGCGTCTCCAGCTGAACCGGCTCCATTAAACCAGCCAAGCCAGCCATGGGATGGACCTGGATTAGTCCTGTGAGAAGCGAGACCATTCATCCTGTGGTTCCGTAACCCAGAGTCCACTACCCTCTACCAGGCACCGGGGCAACTAGGTGGGTGTAGGTAGAGCCGTGACAGGTTGGTCAGGTAGACACGGGCGAAAGCGAACAGCCTCTGTGGATTTAGCGAACCGCACAACGAGGCGGATTCATATTCTGTTATATTTAAGATAGACCACAGACAACATGGCCGCCGTCTCGAAGCCTAGATCAGTTGGCTTTCGGCAGGAAAATCGGTCACTTGTTCCACGACGGCATAGCCAGCATGGCATTGTCCGGTTTCTTACCGAGGTCGACCAGAGAAAACAGGCGGGAGTCAGGAGGGATCTCAGAATGTGTCACCACCCCACTGAGGGGGCCCTTGTTCTGAGGGGACCCTGTTCTGAGAGGGCCTCTGTTCTGAGAGGGCCCCTGTTCTGAGAAGGGCCCCTGTTGTGAGGGGGCCCCTGTTCTGAGAGGGCCCCTGTTCTGAGAGGGGCCCCTGTTGTGAGGGGGCCCCTGTTCTGTGACGGTGCCTCTTTGTACCCTTGTTATTGCTTCACTGTTAAATCGTCGTCTGGAAGTGAGCGCAATTATATACCTTAAACAGAGCTTTGTTGAGAACTGCACACTGACTATTCCACCTAACTACCCTTGGATAGACAATAGCTGTGGTTACAACATCAGTCAATTACTAAAACAAAAGCAAGGGATTGTTCTGTCTTGTCAGGTCTGGTATTCAAACCAGCCTATCAGTGAATGCCCTAACTCTTGACACAATTCTGTATTAACAACCGTCTCTCTTCGGTTTATAATACATCTTCTAAATAAAAATATATAATTAATGAACCACTGTTACGTGGATATGTGCCAGTTGGCAATAGAGGGCTTTTTTGAGAGAGAGAGAGAGAGAGAGAGAGAGAGAGAGAGAGAGAGAGAGAGAGCGATATGAGATCAGGCTGGCTGTCACGTCATAAAGGATGCAGTCTGTGGGAGCAGACATGATTTCATGGCTAATGATTCCTGCAGCACTAAGATCAGTGTGGGCTGCACTAGGATCAGTGTGTGCTGCACTAGGGATAACCAAGTTGAGCTGTCTTAGCTCAAATGATTCAATTAGGGCAGCTGTCCCTATTTGTCATGGCTCAACTGCCTGCTAGATTACCTTTCCACAGCCCATCGGTGCTTTTGCATTGAACTTACCAGCTCAACAGTTTCCTGAAAAAATGTGAGGAGGCAGAGTGGAGGGGGGGGGGTTACGGATGTGAACACGGGATAAAATGAAGCTATATAAAGTAGTGATAACCGCCATTGTCCACTAAAAGGCCAAGGACCATTACGGCGATGATTGTGACTTCTTTGTTTGGCGGAGGACATGATCCGTGTGGCGTGTTCAGAATCAGAGGGGATCCTCAGAGAGCCGGACTGGAGAGATTGGAGAGAGAGAGAGACGTGGAGATAGAGACATGGAGAGAGAGACTTGGTTAAAGAGAGAGACTTGGAGATAGAGAGAGACGTGGAGATAGAGAGAGACGTGGAGATAGAGACATGGAGAGAGAGACTTGGTTAAAGAGAGACTTGGAGATAGAGAGAGACGTGGAGGAAAAGAGAGAGACGTGGAGAGAGAGAGAGACGTGGAGGAAAAGAGAGAGGCGTGGAGAGAGAGAGAGAGAGACGTGGAGGAAAAGAGAGAGACGTGGAGAGAGAGAGAGACGTGGAGAGAGAGAGAGACGTGGAGGAAAAGAGAGAGACGTGGAGAGAGAGAGAGACGTGGAGGAAAAGAGAGAGACGTGGAGAGAGAGAAAGACGTGGAGGAAAAGAGAGAGACGTGGAGAGAGAGAGAGACGTGGAGAGAGAGAGACGTGGAGGAAAAGAGAGAGACGTGGAGAGAGAGAAAGACGTGGAGGAAAAGAGAGAGACGTGGAGGAAAAGAGAGACATGGAGAGGTTTATCTGGGCTCTCACCGAGGACGAGTCCGCACGAGAACCAGGGAAGACAGGAGTGGGGGAGACTGGGAAGGGAGAGAGAAAGGGATGAGAAGGGAGAGATAAAGGAACGAGGAGAAAGAGAGAAAGGGATAAAGAGGGAGTTAAAAAGGTACCAGGAGAAAGAGCCCTGTGTGTGAGCCGTGTTGCAATAGAGGCTCTAGAGTTTTTCTCTGTATTAAATATGACAACACACTTAAACAGTGATTATTGTTGATTGAGCTGGTGGATCACAGGGCCAAGCTTTCTCCCTTTGCTTTAATGCAGTTAAACGTGAATTTGTGCCAGCTGACCTCATCAAATGTGATTAACAGGACTGTCAGTTTTAGGTCATAGAGGAGCCTCCTGGAATGAGCGCCGGGAAGACTTCCCGAAGACCAGATAAATATCTTGATTATTATTCAAGCTACATTTCCGGTTTATCCTTGTTGTCACGAACTATGATTGGAGGAGATGGGCGCAGGTATACAGTATAGCAATCGAGGGTATTTATGTACATGTAATATATACAAACAACAAACGGGGAAACATAACTGTATGAAAATAAACATGCACTTAACTAGCGACAACTAATTTCAAAAACAGCTCTCAGAAACAATCAGCACCTAAAGGACACGACACACAACAATGGTCCACAAAACAGGGGACAGAGGAGCAAACATCTATACACGCAGTAATGGGTTAACGGGAACCTGGTGTAAATGAGAATGACAAGACGAGAAAATGAATGAGTCCGTGGCGGAGTTAGTGGAAATACGGGGTAAAATCTTCAGCTCACCGGGACACCTGTCCTCCGTTAATATCGCAGTCTTTTAATCAGGCCGTTAATTTTGACACGAGCTAGATGTCTCATGTATGACTGTCTAAGCACTTGTGTCCCTTTGGCTCCAGTAAACAGCAGCTCACGTGAAGAAGGAACACAATAACATGCACCATGAACGCTGTGCACAAGTCAGTCATCCGTGAAAACACTACCGATACTAGATCTTTCGCACGTTTTCACCGCCGGTGCACACATTTGCTGTAACATACTCCACAGATGCACTAGAGCACCTTGCCCTAACGAGGGCCCTAACGAGGATGGAGTCCAGCCAGCGTGGCAGACAGTGAGCAGGTTAATAAACAGAAAGCTGCTGCAGTATGGTTCTTTGCTCAGTCATCCCACTAGGCTGTCATGAATGTGTTCGTGGTTTGAGGACAGTGGCACTCGATATAACAACACCATGTTAGCAAATGCAACTTTTACGTCTGATGTGCCGTTTGGGGTCTCGCCTAACTCTCTGCATGACCTGATCTGAGATCTGTGATTTACAACAGATACAACATGGTGTGTTAAAATGTGTCTGTGTAGAGTGTTTAGCCTGGATGGATTTGTTCTATGTGCTAACCGACAGGCGATTGCTGTGGTTTGTTATTCTTAGAGAGTGTTGGATGTACTGTTCTTTCCAACCTGGTCAGGCTCAAATGAATGCAGATAAACCTCTGGTGAACTTCAGTTATCTATTCTTTGCACATAAATAGGTAATAGTAGACCAACTTGCATCCCATCAGTTTTACATCCGGGTCTATGAAGACAAACCAGTTGGATACATTGTACTTGTAGTAGGTAAAACCTGCTTTGGTGTCCTGGCATTGGGAGTTCATCAACCAGGTAGCTCAGTCACAGCTCTTCTCTGTCCTTGCAGTGATGTGGTGGCTTGTCGATTCCCCATCCACCTTCTGAAATCATTCTTCCTCACAAAATCCAACATCCTCCTAACTGGCCTATAGACAGTTTGTTGGGATAGAAAATGTCCTTGCTACAATTTTGATGCTATGTTTTCTCATAGTTATTTTTGATCTTCAGGTGAATGCGCAAATTGTGAGTCACTCTGAGTAGATGCTAATTCAATAAGATGAAAATGTTGTTCGCGATAGACTGTTTCTATCTGCCTGTTCCTATCTGCTTGTTTGTCTGCCTGTTTGTCTGCCTGTCTGTCTGTGTGCCTGTCTTTGTGCCTGTCTGTCTGCCTGTGTCTGTCTGCCTGTACGTGTGCCTGTCTGTCTGCCTGTGTCTGTCTGCCTGTACGTGTGCCTGACTGTCTGTCTGCCTGTTTGTCTGTGTGGGCGGTCTGAGCTGTCCAGAGGCTGAGTGGACGTATGCTTATTATAGTGATTGAGAGGGCAAGCGTCTGGACCCACACACACTCAGAGGGAGAAATGGGACACGTTCATTCAACTGACTTGACACATTTAGTTGGCCTGCCGTTCATTAACTCAATTCACTTCTGTTTGGTCAGCTCTGTAAGCCAACGGTGCTGAACGCAACTGGGAAGGAAAAGACCAGATTTCACCGAGGGCATGAAAAACAATACACATACAGAATAACATCATTTGTATCTTTCTGTGATTCACTGTTAATTATTGTGGTCCTTCAGGCTGGTGTTTATGGCCCCCGGGAGCCAGAACAAAACCACCATTAATTACAATTACAATTGCTGTCAATAAATAAATCCAGTAAAATAACCTAAATTATTCCATCATTCACACAGGACAATTTCAATTGTTGTTTTTTAACAAATGCTGTTGGATATTTAAGATGAACGGCGCATTTAACATAATATTCCAATGTGTCTATAAAACGACATTACAGGCCACAGGGTAATTAGCCCAGAAGTAAAGCCCATTCCTGGACTAGGTTTCCTGGAGTACGTTTTCTGGACTACGTTTCCCAGGAGTGATAGGTTGACACATGTGCTGACCTCTGAGCTGAGTCAGTCTTAGGTATCGTCGTCGCTCATAAGTCTCTGATCCAACTGGTTCCACTCTGCTTCTCATGCCTGTTCAAGACAATGTTACGGCCAGCGCTTTTCCACGTGTTCCAGATTGTGTTTTGATTCAGGTGACCAGATTAGAGTTGATACGTCTGGATTGATCCCGTAAGACAGCCAGCCACCTTCGCCTGTCCTGGTCGCCTCGTTCGTCCGTACGTCTTTCGTCTGCCCTGGAACGGCCGATATTCAAGAGCTTGTGTTTTCAAATGTTTGGTTCTCTAATGTGCATTTAATGTGCTCATCTCCCTTCGTCCTGTCCACACAAGTTCCATAGCATGCAAGCTTACTGTTGTCTTTTTCCATTGGTGTGGGTTTCCCTCCCCTGTCTGTTACAAACACAGGGCTTGGTAGCACTGCTTCTCTTAGCTCTGGGCTACAGGACGTTTAAGTGGAGCCGTTGATTCGGATTCTCCACCAAACTGAGCAGGGAGACCGGATGTCCATAAACCCATGGGATGTGATATTTACCTCTGGTCCAAACCAGACCCGGTTTAATAAATGTTTGTGTGGTTATGAAATCATAGCACCCCGGATAAGAGCGTCTGCTGAATTACTCAAAAGATAAACGAACACAGGCCTAGCTAGCCCGTGGCTAAAAACAATGCAGTGTGAATAGGGCCACTGTGTAGCGCAGACGGCTAACCCAGATTCCATCCTATGACAGATAGCTTGGGCCCCACCCCCACCTGCAGCATCAGAACTGCACCGTGGATACGGCCGAGGCAATGCCAAAACCACATTTGGCCCGTTCCCAGCACTTCATTGGAAAGTAATGGTTTTCACTGAACTGAGTTATGGCCAGCTGTTTGCAGACAGCCCGTGACATACTGATGGAGCAGGGAGCGCCGTATGTTGCTCTCCAAATCAAATGATACAAGGAGTGTGTCAGTGTGGAGAAACATCTGTCATTAGCAATTTTCAGCACGCTCCGCTAATTCCGGACAAAATACGCATAATGAAGTTACCACAGGAAACTTCTAATACTGTCAGGCACAACAAGGCCAGGAGAAGTCTGTGCTCATCCAACGCCTGTAATCCAATTCATTTGCTGTGAGAAACAGAAGGGGGACTGTAATTGTTTTTGATCGTCCCATTTTACAATGCAAATCACGAATGTTCTCCTTTAATCAAAGAAGAATCCCCCCCCCCCCGCTCCGCGAACCGTGGACGGGAGGGCGATTCTCCGGGTTCCATTGAAGTTCCCTCCTTTGTGGCGCCGTCTCATTGACGCAGCCTCCACATGAGCCCCGACAAAGGCTACGACAGGCCTGGTTTTCCATGGAGTCGGCCCGGCCCGTGTATGAGGAGCTTGTGACCACGGCGTCTCCGGTGCTGATCGACACACTGTTGAATGGACGCCTGGATCGGGATACGACTAGATTGACTCTACGAGATCCCTGAAATGGTCCTGTGATATGTGGCACCAAGACATTAGCAGCAGATCTTTCAAGTCCTGTAACTCGTGAAGTGGAGTCGTTCTGGATTGCTAATCCGTCTGGTCAGAACCGATGAGAAGGTCTACAGCGGCAAAAATGAAATGAAAACGCAGAAAATTAAAATGATAGTTACGGGAGGATTGTGTCACAACACATAATGCTTCGTATGGGGCTGTGGGGCTGCAGACTGGTCAGAGGGCCCATGATGACACCTGTCCCCCATCAAACAGACCTTTGCACAGGATAATGCGCCATGCCATTCTGCACACATTGTTCTGGAATGGCTTTGAGGAACGTGATGAAGAATTCCCGGTGTCGCCCTGGCCTCGAAATTCCCCAGATCTCAATCTGATTGGTAATCTATGTGATGCGCTAGATCAACAAAGCAGATCCATGACGGCTCCACCGTGCAACATACAGGACTTCAGAGATCTGCTAGTAATATCTTGGTGCCAGATACCACAGGACACCTTCAGGGTTCTGCTAGTAATATCTTGGTGCCAGATACCACAGGACACCATCAGGGCTCCATGCCTCGGCGAGTCGACGCTGTTTTAGCGGCAAGTGAGGACCAACAGCATATTAGGTCATAATGTTTTGGCTTCGTGTTTATATATAGAGAGAGAGAGACCAGAGCAGTTGTTGTAATACGACGTGTCAGACTTGGCTGGCTGTCTGTACTGGGGTCTGTTGCTTCTGTCAAACACACACTGACACACACACACAGAGAGCTGGAGCCTGGCTCTCTGGCAGCAGTTGACACGTGACAGACGGGCCATAAAACCCTCCTGTGTTAATTCTGTCTTAATTATCATGGGTGCCACATGTTAAGCAGGATGTCCGACCACTGCTGCAGATCCTCTTCAAAGTGTCTCCGCAGCCTAGAACCCTTCCGTGTAGCCGGGTAATGTGCTCACAGACAGCCATGGCTGACAGGGTGACAGTTGGCCACTGTGATTAGAAGGGCCTTTCTTTTTTTGGCCCCGGATCTGATTTGCTGTCCCCGGTCTTTGTACTGATCTGTTTTATGCGGCGCATGTTGCTGAATAACTGGCAGTGCTCAGATGACAATAATCACCCATAATGCCCCAGGGGAGGCTTGCCCCTCTAAATATGCAAACGGCCCACTGAAGTCCGGAGTGTCTGTCACTCATTCTGGATAGTCTGAATATGGATTCATATACTGTCGGTTTGGGTGGACACTGTTCTCCTGTGTGGGGTCGTATGTTAAAGCTCTGTTTTGAAAATAAACACAAATGTATCCCATGTCGCCTTCCTCTAAACATGGGGAATATATTCCAACTGCTAATGTGGTTGATTGTTTCGGGGTCTGGGTTGTAGCTAGCGTGCAGAAGGGAGCATCACCAACACACTGAAACGTGTTTACTCGGTTGAGCTGCCAATCATGCATGCCTTTGTTTTTCTTTCTTGTCTTTATGCAGACCGTCATGGTGCGCTGTTACCCATCCGCGGAGAATGACTGTTTCTGCCTCGCATGGTTGTTGTGGAGTAGAGTTTATGCTATCAGGTCCTTTTCTCACTCTTGTTTGTCCTTAATTTCCTTCTTTCCTTCCTCTCCTCGTGTTTCTGTTTAAGCGTGAGCTCTGTCCCGTGATGTGCCTCAGTGCTCTGGCGTGGCTAGGTGTTTTGTTCGCGTTTGGGGCGCTCGTGTGTTCTCACTTCCTATTACAATGAATTGTCGCCCTCCACTTACTCTGTTGTGTTCAGCCGCACAGCTGAAACTCGGTGCAAATTTGTCATCATGCAATTTTCACACCAACAGAAGAACCAGCCTCCCATGCA
>JAHKKI010000143.1:0-14845 GCA_029465975.1 Dallia pectoralis | reverse complement strand
AAAAGAAAGATTAACTTGCAGCTCAAGTTATATTAGGGAAAATGGAAAATCGGTCAAAGTGCCCGGCTATAGGATTGCACATTGTTACGACTCATCAGTACGCTGTTTCCTGCTCGAGACACCAGGTCGTGTTGTTTTCAATTTCTTTCATGGCCAGCATTCAAATGTTATCATTAGGGACCATGGAGGATACACAACACGATTTGGACGAGATCCTTTCTACACATCAAGTTGTACAGATCTGACAACAGTAAATGCCGCGGTTTTATATAGCGCTCTTATTCAAAGCCTACTGTCTCACCACATTCACCATTCATTCAATCTCACATATATTGATGTCACAGCTTCAATATGCAAGGCTTACTGCAGAGCTGCTGTGAGCAGCTGCCAGGTGTTCGCCGACAGACCGATACTTCAGGAGACCGGGACAATCATCAACCCGATGAGCCACCATCAACATTACGCGTGAGTAACAAGGCGGTGGAGAATATGTGGGCGCTGAGTAATATCTCATTTGAGAATATTATGATATCCACATATAGATGGAGTAGCGGGTGCATCTATTTTACTTATGAAAGTGATTTTATTTCTCACGGTAACGATATATCACAATATAGTTATTTACTTCTGCTTTTCTGAAATTTGACAGTCAGGCTTTATATTAAGCAAAATTTAAATACTGTAAGAAAAGTTTTAACAAGTTAAAGATAGTGATAAATTAATAATTACTTATTATTATTATTTATTATCATAGCATTTGCAGCCAAAACACAACGTGTCCAGTCATTTAGTTGCAGCCGCTGATATTGTTTGTGGCATTATCAGTAGTGACGCAAATCTCTGATCGTTCCTTCCCCCATGACAGCGCTTCGCTTTGCGCAACATCTCTCCAGATCTTCGAAAGTGTATCGCCTGGCAGACATCGACGCATAATGTCCAGTCATTTATGAAGTGACTGTTGGCCATATACGGCTGTACACAACAAGCTGTCGCTGCAGTGCCAGCTCCTCTCTCGCTTGCCTCTGCATTTCGCATAATTGCAATCTCAAATTGCAGTGCTTCAAGTGCTTGGTATCACATATTCGATCAAGGGTTTTGATCAGGTCTCTTTTCCACAGTAACTGAGTTATACCTTACAGACAGCAGCTTATAATGCCTGTTATTTCTTCTCCATCTTTCTGGCTTTGTCATACAGCGATGTGCCACGCTAGCTGCCTCATTTCGTGTCAGCGCACGTTGCACGTGAGTTAACCACGCCCGCCTGTTTGCATGTCACTGCACACGGAATTAAAAAGCCTGTTACGGCTGACATTTTTTCTCTGGCGGTAACGATGATATAATGCCATACGCCTGTGCCCTATTGTACTAGGGTGTCGATGAACTATCTTATTTAAATGTATGAAATCTCTTCAGGCATTGACATGACAAAACGCGAAAGATATCTTTTATGTAGTGAGACTTATATATGTAAGCATTCTTGTAGATTACCTATGACTGAAATACTGTATACACTCATCATGATCTAGAGCTTTGTTGACTGAATTGTATATACACAGCGATGTCATGATTAAATATAAAACAGTAATCTCTAGGTAGGATCCAGTAAGTTTTTCAACATTACTTCCTCTACCCACAGGAGCTTGATATATAAATAGCAGATTACATGGCCTCGGCCTCCAGATTAATAGGACGAGGTCCAGGTGTAGAGACACATGCCGGGGCTAAATGCGTGCCGCCATAGAGTCACGGATGGAGTCTAACCCGGTGAAAAGCCAGCGTCTATTAACTGACCAAAACACTTAAGAAAGCACATTGCTGTCAAAGATTTGATTTCGTCATTTGGCACTCTGCATGGTTACATTAATATATGCTAGCATTATTTGTAAATGGAAAATACCAGCACATAAAATTCCCATATAAATATGATCAGAGATTAATGTTTCTGATTGAGAAGTAAAGACTGTGAGCCTGGCATCGCGCCCTGATGCCCAGTACAGATCAGACAACAGTAGTGTGAACAGAACGTGCCTATGTGGATATAGCCTCTGGCGAGTTCCATGCTTTATAAGATTGCGCAGGCGACTCTGCACAGAAGGGAGGATCAGCCGACATGAGGTTGCGTTGGTTCTCTGCTCTACTCGCGTATTGTAATTATTATAATCATGTATGCCATGATAATTGGTACATGTATACGTTCATCGTTGGTCGTAATTTGTTTTCGATGTTCATGCCAGAATACTGTATACTGTAGTATTTAAAGGGCCATAAATATGTGATTCCACATCACGGCCAAATACTACTGCATTCAGACATGGAGGAATGAGACTGGGCCTGCTACTCCAGAAACATCATTTTCAATCAATGAGCAAAGTCAGGTATGGTTTTATTCTCTGCATTGTCTTTTGTGATATAATGTTGAAGCTATTTAAGTAATACAATATTTTTTTTTCCTCATGCTCGCTAAAACACCGACTTTTAGATGCTGGCAGCACGGAAGAGCTGACCGAGGTCAATGAAGAAATGCACTTTCCTGACCAAGCTGGATGTGTAATGAAAATGCGCAGAAAGGTTGAGTGCCAAACTGGCTGAATTGAATGCGTTTAAAATCGCCTTGCAATAGATGTTCACGAGTAAGCAGGAGGAATGGCTGACTAAATACGGTTGTACGTCAATGCAGCACCTATGAATCACTTCTGGGGATGCATGGTTTACATGCAGCTTAACGGTACAACAATAAGGATGTTATGGTCATATCACTTAAACGTATGGTGCGCATTTGGCTGGAGCCTTCCTCTTCCACTCGTATTCTTTGGGAATATGGTTCTGTGGTCAAAATTTCCATTTAGCCACATATACAGAATGTGAGTCTCCGTTTCAGGAAGTGTGAGCACTTTTCCAACTTTATTTTCTTTGGAAAAGCATTTGCTTTTACTTCCTCGATGTATTTATCAGACTCTAACCATTCATGGAGCCAGGTGGCAGATGTTGGCTCAGCAATTCGACTGCTGAGCATGATAATGGGAACCAAGTTAAAGGGATCTGAGTATTTAAGAGCCGGCTTCAGCGGTGCAAATTTACAATACTGCTTCCTCATTCCGATTGACAGCTGTTGAATGCTCTTTCCTAAAGCATTACCTTAGCTCAGCACTGCTCACGCTTCTCAGCTGGTGCCGGGATTCTCCTCCTGAGCCAACAATGCCCGCCGCACGGTAGCTGGCTAGATCACGTGCTGTGTGCCCAGATCACGCCGGCCTGTAGAGCTCAGGTGGAATTGAGTCATTCTGGTATACATCGCTGCCTGTATTCAGGTGGATCATTTCCAGACATAAAGTTAGACACGTTGCTGTGTGTCTGTATTCACACGCGCCTGTATTCAGGTGGAATTGTCACTCTGGAATAGACGTGCTGTGTGCTCAGACACGCTGCCTGTGGTTCAGTGAACTGAGCTTCCACTCTGCTAGACACGCAGCCGTGTGTCTGTATTCACACGCGCCTGCACCAGGCGGAGTCTGTGGCTGGGACACGTGTGACCACACGTGCCTGCACGCATGTCTGCGTCCGTATGTACCAAGTTTGGTCAGAATAGACCAATATTGTCAGCCGTACACCGAATGCCTTCAACCGAAATGTGTTCGCCGCATTTGCCTGCCTCGAGGTGCAGTCACCCGATTTGACTCCATCACGCCGCATTTTGTGTCCTCTTGTTCGCGACAACGACGCGGTTTTTCACTAGGTGGGGGATAAACCAGGGATCTTCCACTAAGCCCCAGTCCTGGGCGCTCACCTGACGCCCCACCAATATTACAGCATATGGATCATCGTGCATCTCTAGTGGCCATGCTAATCGAACTGATATACAGTGCATCTCTAGCATTATGCTATCTAATTGATACAGCAGTATCTCTATATTATGCTAATCTAACTCGATACACAGTGTATCTGCATGTCTAATTGATACACAGTGCAATCTCTAGCATTATGCTATCTAACTGATACATTATGCATCTCTAGTATCATTATTAAACTAACTGATACACAGTATCTCTAGTATGCTATCTACTGATACACAGTGCATCTCTGGTACATGTTATCTAACTGATACAGTGCATCTCTTAGTAATATGCCAATCTAACTGATACACAGTGCATCTCAGTATTGTTAATCTAACTGATACACAGTGCATCTCTAGTATTATGCTATTGACAGTGCATCTCTAGTATTATGCTAATCTAACTGATACACAGTACCCTATATTATGCTATCTAACGATACACAGTGCATATCTAGTACAGTTATCTAACTGATACACAGTGCATAGCCCAGTATTATGCTACCCAGATACACAGTGCATCTCTAGCATTATGCTATCTAATTGATACACAGTGCATATGCTACTCCACCGATACACAGTGCATCTCTAGTACATGCTGGCTCCAATTCGATACAGTGCATCTCTAGTATTATGCTATCTATTCGATATTAATAGTGCATTCTATTATGCTAATCTAACTGATACACAGTGCATCTCTAGTATTATGCTAACTTTAACTGATAATATAGTGCATATCTGGTATTATGCTGTATCAGTTAGATTAGCATAATACTAGAGATGCACTGTGTATCAGTTAGATTAGCATAATACTAGAGATGCACTGTGTATCAGTTAGATTAGCATAATACTAGAGATGCACTGTGTATCAGTTAGATTAGCATAATACTAGAGATGCACTGTGTATCAGTTAGATTAGCATAATACTAGAGATGCACTGTGTATCAGTTAGATTAGCATAATACTAGAGATGCACTGTGTATCAGTTAGATTAGCATAATACTAGAGATGCACTGTGTATCAGTTAGATTAGCATAATACTAGAGATGCACTGTGTATCAGTTAGATTAGCATAATACTAGAGATGCACTGTGTATCAGTTAGATTAGCATAATACTAGAGATGCACTGTGTATCAGTTAGATTAGCATAATACTAGAGATGCACTGTGTATCAGATTAGATTAGCATAATACTAGAGATGCACTGTGTATCAGTTAGATTAGCATAATACTAGAGATGCACTGTGTATCAGTTAGATTAGCATAATACTAGATATGCACTGTGTATCAGTTAGATTAGCATAATACTAGAGATGCATTGTGTATCAGTTAGATAAGCATAATACTAGATATGCACTGTGTATCAGTTAGATAAGCATAATACTAGATATATCAGTTAATTAACATAATACTAGAGATGCACTGTTATCAGTTAGATTAACTAATACTAGAGATGCACTGTATCAGTTAGATTAGCATAATACTAGAGATGCACTGTATCAGTTAGATTAGCATAATACTAGAGATGCACTGTGTATCAGTTAGATTAGCATAATACTAGAGATGCACTGTGTATCAGTTAGATTAACATAATACTAGAGATGCACTGTGTGTAGTTAGATTAGCATAATACTAGATATGCTGTGTATCAGTTAGATAAGCATAATACTAGTATGCACTGTGTATCAGTTAGATTAGCATATTTACTGAGATGCACTGTGTATCAGTTAGATTAACGCAATACTAGAGATGCACTGTGTATCAGTTAGATTAGCATAATACTAGAGATGCACTGTGCTTATCAGTTAGATTAGCATAATAATACTAGAGATGCACTGTGTATCACTTAGAATAAGCATAATACTAGAGATGCACTGTGTATCAGTTAGTTAGCATAATACTAGACTGTGTATCAGTTAGATTAGCATAATACTAGAGATGCACTGTATCAGTTAGTTGTATCAATACTGAAGGTCTTTTTGTGTATCAGTTAGATTAGCATAATGCTAGAGATGCACTGTGTATCAGTTAGATTAGCATAATACTAGAGATGCACTGTGTATCAGTTAGATTAGCATAATACTAGAGATGCACTGTGTATCAGTTAGATTAGCATAATGCTAGAGATGCACTGTGTATCAGTTCGATTAGCATAATACTAGAGATGCACGATATTCCATATGCCAATAATATTAATTGGGGCGTCAAGGTGGCCCTTAGGGACTAGGGCTTGGGTCTGGAAGGTCCCTGGTTCTAATCCCCCACCACCAAAGAGTGAAAACCGCGTCGTTCTGTGTGAGCAAGAGGACCCTAAAATGCTCCCCGGGCGCCGTGACGTGGAAGTCAAATCAGGTAACTGATTAGGGCTGCCCCCTGCACCTCAGGGTTGGGTAAAATGCAGCGAACACATTTCAGTTGAAGGCATTCAGTTGTACAACTGACAATATTGGTCTATTCTATTAAACTTGTTTTGGCGATACGTGAATACAGACATACGTGAGTACAGACATACGTGAGTACAGACGCGTGTGAATACACGTGTCCAACATATACAGAATGACTCAATTCCACCTGAATACAGACGCGTGTGAATACAGACACACAGCACGTGTCTAACATATACAGAATGACTCAATTCCACCTGAATACAGACGCGTGTGAATACAGACACACAGCACGTGTCTAACATATACAGAATGACTCAATTCCACCTGAATACAGACGCGTGTGAATACAGACACACAGCACGTGTCTAACATATACAGAATGACTCAATTCCACCTGAATACAGACGCACGTGTCTAATAGACACACAGCACGTGTGAATACAGACACACAGCACGTAACATATACAGAATGACTCAATTCCACCTGAGTACAGACGTGTGTGAATACAGACACAGCACGTGTCTAACATATACAGAATGACTCAATTCCACCTGAATACAGACGCGTGTGAATACAGACACACAGCACGTGTCTAACATATACAGAATGACTCAATTCCACCTGAATACAGACGCGTGTGAATACAGACACACAGCACGTGTCTAACATATACAGAATGACTCAATTCCACCTGAATACAGACGCGTGTACAGACACACAGCACGTGTGAATGAATTCCACCTGAATACAGACACACAGCACGTGTCTAACATATACAGAATGACTCAATTCCACCTGAATACAGACGCGTGTGAATACAGACACACAGCACGTGTCAACATATACAGAATGACTCAATTCCACCTGAGTACAGACTGAATACAGACACAGCACGTGTCTAACATATACAGAATGACTCAATTCCACCTGAATACAGACGCGTGTGAATAGACACACAGCACGTGTCTAACATATACAGAATGACTCAATTCCACCTGAATACAGACGCGTGTGAATACAGACGCGTGTGAATACAGACACACAGCACGTGTCTAACATACCGTGAGCAGTGATTATTCCCAGGAGGAGGATCCGGCACCAGCTGAGAGCGTGAGACGGCTGGAAAACAAAGATGTGCTTTAGGAAGAACGTGTTCAACTCCAACAGCTGTCAATCGGAATGAAAAGGGAAAGCAGTATTGTAAATTTGCACCGCTGGAAGACGGCACAAACTACCCCAAAATACTCAGATCCCTTTTAACTGGTTCCCATTATCATGCTGTAGTCGAGGGTGCTGAGAGCTAACATCTACCACCCTGGCTCCATGAATAGTTAGGAGTCTGATAAAGTACATCGGAGTAAAAACTAAATGCTTTCCAAAGAAAATAAAAGTTGGGAAAAGTTACTCCACACTTCCTGAAACAGGACTACGTACATATATGTAGCTAAATGGAAGTTACATTTTAGAACCATATTCCCCAAAGAATGCAAGTGGAAGAGGAAAGGCTCCAGCCAAATACGCTTTACCATACGTTTAAGTTGATATGACCATAACATCCTTATTGATTATTACCGTTAAAGCCACATGTAAAGCCATGCATCTAAGAGTGATTCATAGGTACTGCAATTGTTGGGAATGACACAACCGTATTTAGTTTTGGATCAACCATTCCTCCTGCTTACCTCATTGAATAGATACAGCATCTGTGCAAGGCAGGTTTTACGCTTGCATTTCAATTCAGCCAGTTTGGCACTCCAACCTTCTAACACCTGTTTCCGGTACACATCCAGCTTGGTCAGGAAGGAGTACATTTTCTTCATTGACCTCCGGTCCTTCAGCTCCCGTGCTGCCAGCATCCTAAAAGTCAGTGTTTTGCGGAAAAAGCATGAGAAAAAAATATTGTATTACTTCGTAAAAACAACAGTATATCTAAAAAAGACAATGGGAATAAACCATACCTGACTTGCTTCATTGATTTGAAGGCGGTGAACTTCTGGAGTAGGCAGGCCAGTCTCATTCCCTCCATGTCCTGAATGCAGCTAATCAGGTATTTGGCCATGGAATGTGGAATCACATGTTATTTATGAAGCCCTTTAAATTACTACAGTATACAGTATTCTGGCATAGACATCAAAAACAAATTACATTATCTGATGAACTATTATACATATACCAATTATCATAGCTTACATACATGATTATAATAATTACAATACACAGTAGAGCAGAGGTGGTTAAGTCAGCACAACCTATAATCGGCTGATCTCCCTTCTGTGCAAGTCATATACCATACGCAATGCCTTATAAAAGCATGGAACTTCATAGAGGACTATATCCACATAGGCTACGTTCTGTTCACACTACTGTTGTCTGATCTATTACTGGAGCATCAGGGCACGGTCTACCAGACTCACAGTCTTTACTTCTCAATCAGAAACATTAATCTCCTGATCATATTTATATGGGAATTTTTTTTATGTGCTGGTGAATTTTCCATTTACAAATAATGCACATTAGCATATATTAATGTAACCATGCAAATTTAAATGACGAATCAAATACTTTGACAGCAAAGGAGAATCAGTATTAAGTTTCTTAAGTGTTTTGGTCCAGTTATGGAGCCTTTGGCACTTTCCTTTTCCAGGTTAGACTCCATCAGTGACTCTATGGCAGCACGCTGCTTGGCATGGCTTTTCTACACCTGGACCTCGTCCATATTGTCTGACGAGGCCATGCGCCAATCTGCTAGTGTCGGGTTCAGAGAGTCGTGCACCATATCAAAGCTTTCCTGTAGGTAGAGAGGAGATAATGTTGAAAACTTTACTGGATCCTACCTAAGTTACTGTTTTATATTTAATCATGACATCACTTGTGTATATACAATTCAGTCAACAAAAGCTCTAGATCATGATGAGTTAACATACAGTATTTCAGTCATAGGTGTCCTACAAAGAGTGCCTATATAAAGTCTCCACTACACTAAAGATCTTTCACGTTTTGTCATGTCAATGCCTCAGAGTTTCATACATTTAAAATAAGATAGTTTACCCATCGACCTAGACATCATACTCTACAATAGGGCTGGGCGATATGGCGGTATATATCGTTACCGCGGAAGAAAATGTCAACCGTAACAGATTTTTTAATTCCGTGATACCGTGACATGCAAATAAGTGGGCGTGGTTAACTCACGTGCAACGTGCGTGACACTGAATGAGACGCTGCGGTAAAGGCATCGCGTATGATAAAAGCTCAAAGAGATGGAAAAGAAATAACACAGGCGATTACTAAGTATATCTGTAAAGACATGGCGCCAGTTTACACTGTGGAAAAGAAGACCTGATCAAAACCCTTGATCCGAGATATGTGATACCAAGCCGCAAGCACTTTAGCGAATTTGAGTTGCCACGATTGTACGGAGAATGCAGAGGCAAACTTGAAGAGGAGCTTGGCAATGTTTCATACTTTGCAACGACAACTGATTTGTGGACGAGCCGAACTACACAGCCGTATATGAGCTTAACAGTCCACTTCATAAATGACTGGACATTGTGCGGTCGATGTCTGCAGACATTCTACTTTTCCGAAGATCACACTGGAGAGATGATTGCGCAAAGCTTTAAGGAAGCGCTTCAGTCATGGGAGAGGAGCGTCAAGTTTGCGTCACTACTGATAATGCCACAAACAATATCAGAGCGCTGCAACTAAATGACTGGACACGTTTACAGTGTTTTGGCCACCGTCTTCTATGATAATAAATAATAATAATAAGTAATTATTAATTTATCACTATCTTTAACTTGTTAAGTACTTTTCTTACAGTATTTAAATTTTGCTTAATATATAAAGCCCTATTTGTCAAATTTCCAGAAAAACGACAAGTAAATAACTATATTGTGATATATATCGTTACCGTGAAATAAAATCACTCATACCGTAAAATAAAATTTTGGTCATACCACCCACCCCTACTCTACATCTATATGTGGATATCATAATAATCTCAAATGAGATGTATAAAAACACTTACATATTACTCCACCACCCTTGTTACTCCACCACCCAGTGTGTTGAGTCGGTTGTCTATCAATCGGAAGGTTGGTGGTTCGATCCCCGTTCCTCCTGGGAAATTGTCGAGTTGTCTGTCAGCAAGACACCTAACCCCAGCTGCTCCTGGCGAACCTGCAGTCGCCTTGCATGGTAGACGCGGCCGTCAGTGTATGAATGAGTGAATGAATGGGTGAATGTGAGGCAGGACCTGTAAAGGGCTTTGGATAAGAGCGCTATATAAAACCGCAGCATTTACCATTTATCAGAATCTGGTACAACTTGATGTGTAGAAGGGATCTCGTCCAAATCGATGTTGGTGTATCCTCCATGGTCCCTAATGATAACATTTGAATGTAACCATAGAAAGAAATTAGAAAGCATATAACTTGACCGTTATCTCGTTGTCTCATCAGATGACAGGAAACTAGCGTACTGATGGAGTCATGGTAATGTCTCACAATCTATAGCCGAACTTTGTTGATTTTTTCCATTTTCCCTAATATAACTTGAGCTGCAAAAGTTAATCTTTCTTTAGATAAAACAAGATTGATCAACCTCGTGTCCCATGGTCGGTCTCACTCATGCTACCTGAAACAATCATAAAACATAATAGCCAGAGCTATTTTGCATATTAAGCATACCTTTTAAGGACAAGTAATTATAGCCATTTTTATTGAAAGTCCTGGTGGGTTAGATCATGTATTACGTTAATATATCCACCTCTGGTTTTATGACATTTGAAAAGATGATCAATTAGCAGCAGCGAAAAAGGGATATTAATTAGAGGGTGCTGCAGCGAAAAGTAAATATTGTAGAGCCTAGTTGTAGCCAGCTGAAAGCACACTGCCACTTGCTCCAGCCCCTATGCATCTGCTATAGTTCAACTTGACTATCCATTCCTCCCCTCCATCTGCAGGTCATTTTTATTTGGAGGGGAATCGCCACCTCTGGTGGTCAAAGCTACTCTGTATAAAAGAAGTGATGGTCATTCTGGCTTATTTAGCTAACATCGACTACAATATTAAAATGCATCAAAATGCTCCTGTGCTGCTTCTGTAGTATTTTTCCCATGCATGTTTTGAATGGTAGGATGTTGATGACATACAATGACCAGTAGATGGCGCAATTAGGCTCATCTTGGAGTCAGAGGGACCAGGCTGTTGTATAATTAGGAGGATGATGTGAAACCAAAATGTTAAAGCCTCCTTACAAATTAATATAGATGGCCTTAATGTGTCACTGTCATTAAATTAATGCACATTAAATCAGTGCAGATAAAATCAGGCCATTCTGGTGCCATATTACCACACTAATGATTTTAAATTAAACCAAATTAATTTTGACCTATTGTAGATGTGATTGAGTTAACATGAATGACATGTCATGAATATGGCCCTGTCACTTTAGTCAAATGTGTGTATGGGACGAATCTGCATCTGGGAAGTCATATACGACAAACTGATTTACGCTTCACAAACAATGCAAAGCCAAAGAATCGAGATTAAACAATAACAACATTTTATATATATCGATAAAAAACACATTTTTAGAGAGCAAAAAGAGACAGCTCTTTTGTGAGCTCAGCCAAATGATTGAAAAGAGCCGGAAAGCCCCTCAGTAACACAAACATAGAAAGATGTAATATGGCAATTATTCAAATGTGCTCCATCTAACCTTTGAGTCTGAAGTGGAGTCATCTGGTTCGGCAGCCTGTAATTCCGGGGCCTCAGGAGGGTCCTTGTTGTTGTCGCCATCGTCGGGATCCCCTGACCGAGTGGTCAACATGGCCCTCCTATCCGGGCCCTCCTGGCTGAGCTACGAGGCCCAGGCTCTCGCTACATCATATGCCATGTGGAACCTGTGAAAACGGGTTCATGTTGAGCCAGAGTTCATCAGTGAGTTCTAATGTTAGGGCTTCTAGCCTCTACAAACCTGAGTGGGAGCTGCAAACTTTGGTGTTGTTCTTTACACCACAGCTGTCGTGTTGCCAAGTAGGGGTGTGCGATATGACGATATTTAATCGTGGACTATTAAAATGTCTCCACGATTCACTTTTTCGGAAATATCGTAGAATCGCGCTCCAGTGCACGTTCAATTAGATGCAGATCTATGGCGTTTTTTTCAGCTACGTATCAACATGCAATGCGCGGTGCGCTATATGTCAGCGTGTTAACACTAGAAGCGCCAACAGCCCATGCCCGCGGGCGTTGCAGTTAGTAATTAAAATAAATATATAATGTTGAAAAGCTACAGCCTCGTTCTTCCATGACTTTTCCTAAATACGTGCATTTTACCTTGTCCCGTTTTCAGAAACTGGACGCGTTTTGGTCTGATCTCGTTTTGGTCCGATCTATATTGGACACCGTTTTTGGTCTGGTCTATATGAAACTGGATCCGTTTTGGTCTGGTCTATATGAAACTGGCGTTTTGGTCTGGTCTACATGAAACTTTTGGTCTGGAGTCTACATGAAACTTGCGTTTTGGTCGATCTATATGAAACTGGATATATGTAACGGATTAAGCACTGCTGTCTCATGTGCACTCATAGCATCACTAATGAACACTGTGCGCAGTGCAACCGGTTAGTATGCGTGTCCTGCTCAGGCAGACAAAAGCTGCGAGATACACATAGATAATAGATTGATTGGCTTGGTTGAATTTGAATGAACTAGAAAAAAAAAAGGTAGGCCTCGTTTATAAAGAAATATATGTTTTACTAAATAAACAGAACGAAAATATAAAAGCGAAATTGATTAATGTATCTACCGGGTAACAGCAGAATATACCCGACCGTGACCAATATACAAACTGTGTTGTAAAATACGTGTTTCATTGTCTATAGTGCCTTAGTTACTGGGCTGTAATTACTATAATACATTTACAAATGTAAATGATGGAATTATACACTGTAGCCTAATGTTTTTATTTCAACAGTCTGTGTTGCAATATATACGGCCAATCATGCGCAAATCATTTGATTGCGCGTCACTTGTGATCTAAAATGTTTTAGCATTTATTACATCAAAATAGGACATACAGTTTGATGGATTTTCATTTATTCGATCTTTAGAAATTTAAAAATCATAGCCTGTGCATTTTAAAATCATGGTTTTAATTTTTGTATTGTATGGTTACATAAGACAATAAATAGGCTACATACTATTTTAGTAAAATGTTTTACTTGATAATTCATAATTCATCCTAATTCATTTAATTCAGGATGATAACACAGTAGATCATCTGATGCTGTAGATGGATGGCAGGTTACACAGTGAATGGATGGTGAAGCTGCGGATGAGAATGAAGGTGCTTCTTTGCACCATTGCACTTCCATTAAATATACACGTGATTAAAATATGCTACTTTAACATTTTTTCCCTTTTTATGTTTTGTTACCTTGTATCGCTATATTTTTAAATGTAGATATAATTTGCTTGTATTGCAGCTCAGTAATTTGCAAAATAGTCTTAAAAGCAACATGAAAAAGAATCGTGATAAAATCGTGAATCGTGATTTTTCCTGAAAAAATCTTGATATGATATTTTCCCATATCGCCCACCCCTATTGCCAAGTCAAATATTATAATTTAGTAGTTCTAAATGATACGATATGAGCATGTACCTGTACAGGTGTTGTATCAGTAGTTAATCTGGGCCCACTACACTCTGTTATTATAGTGGTCTATAGGCATATCCTATGTACCTGTACAGGTGTTGTATCACTAGTTAATCTGGGCCCACTACACACTGTTATTATAGTGGTCTATATGAGCATATCAATGTACCTGTACAGGTGTTATATCACTAGTTAATCTGGGTCCACTACACTCTGTTATTATAGTGGTCTATATGAGCATATTATCCTATGTACCTGTACAGGTATTGTATCACTAGTTAATCTGGGTAAGTAAATACATCAAAAAGTGTGTTAATTGCAAGATATGCAAAAGCGACATGACATATGGAGCAGGAGCACCACGGTGATGATACAGCACCTTAAACGGAAACACGTTGGAGTCCTTGATGCGGAGAGTTTGTGTGTGCGTCTGTGAGTGAGAGTTTTGTGACTGTGTACGTCTGTGAGTGTAGTATAGAGAATAAGTTCTGAGGTTCAAAAAAATCATTTTAAGTTTTCTGAATTGTATTTTCTTTATAGGTCCTTAATGAAAATAAACATTGTTGTGCACTTTTTATTATTCATTAGCTCAAGGATGTTCAAGGAGCAACCTGTTTGTGCACTTTCTGAACATTTCTTGCACTGTAGTGCACTGTCAGTTCTGTTTTTTAGTAAAGGGTTGGATATGAATGCTTTTTAGTTTAATCGAAAAAATAATCGACAGATTAATCGATTATAAAAATAATCGTCAGTTGCAGCCTTACGCTTACGCAGTTACGAATTCTGACATTCACCAATGTTTACTTATCTGGAATTTGTTCTTAGGAAAGAACAGAATCTACGCACAGTGAAAAGCACTCTTACGCAGATTTGTGCGCTCATATTTTAAGTGACAAATCATTAGTCTCTGTGTTTTCATCAATTGTACAGTGATTTAAATATTATGAAGAATAACATTATGAA
>JAHKKI010000142.1:0-10000 GCA_029465975.1 Dallia pectoralis | reverse complement strand
TCTGTCTGTGTCTGTCTGTCTGTGTCTGTCTGTCTGTGTCTGTCTGTCTGTGTCTGTCTGTGTCTGTCTGTCTGTGTCTGTCTGTCTGTGTCTGTCTGTGTCTGTCTGTGTCTGTCTGTGTCTGTCTGTCTGTGTCTGTCTGTCTGTGTCTGTCTGTCTGTGTCTGTCTGTCTGTGTCTGTCTGTCTGTGTCTGTCTGTCTGTGTCTGTCTGTCTGTGTCTGTCTGTGTCTGTCTGTCTGTGTCTGTCTGTGTCTGTCTGTCTGTGTCTGTCTGTCTGTGTCTGTCTGTCTGTGTCTGTCTGTCTGTGTCTGTCTGTCTGTGTCTGTCTGTGTCTGTCTGTCTGTGTCTGTCTGTGTCTGTCTGTCTGTGTCTGTCTGTCTGTGTCTGTCTGTGTCTGTCTGTCTGTGTCTGTCTGTGTCTGTCTGTCTGTGTCTGTCTGTGTCTGTCTGTCTGTGTCTGTCTGTGTCTGTGTCTGTCTGTCTGTGTCTGTCTGTCTGTGTCTGTCTGTCTGTGTCTGTCTGTGTCTGTCTGTGTCTGTCTGTCTGTGTCTGTCTGTGTCTGTGTCTGTGTCTGTCTGTGTCTGTCTGTCTGTGTCTGTCTGTCTGTGTCTGTCTGTCTGTCTGTGTCTGTCTGTCTGTGTCTGTCTGTCTGTGTCTGTCTGTCTGTGTCTGTCTGTCTGTGTCTGTCTGTCTGTGTCTGTCTGTCTGTGTCTGTCTGTCTGTGTCTGTCTGTGTCTGTCTGTCTGTGTCTGTCTGTCTGTGTCTGTCTGTCTGTGTCTGTCTGTGTCTGTCTGTCTGTGTCTGTCTGTCTGTGTCTGTCTGTGTCTGTGTGTGTCTGTGTCTGTGTCTGTGTGTCTGTGTCTGTGTGTGTCTGTGTCTGTGTGTGTCTGTGTCTGTGTGTGTCTGTGTCTGTGTGTGTCTGTCTGTGTGTGTCTGTCTGTGTGTGTCTGTCTGTGTGTGTCTGTCTGTGTGTGTCTGTCTGTGTGTGTCTGTCTGTGTGTGTCTGTCTGTGTGTGTCTGTCTGTGTGTGTCTGTCTGTGTGTGTCTGTCTGTGTGTGTCTGTCTGTGTGTGTCTGTCTGTGTGTGTCTGTCTGTCTGTGTGTGTCTGTCTGTGTGTGTCTGTCTGTCTGTGTGTGTCTGTCTGTGTGTGTCTGTCTGTGTGTGTCTGTCTGTGTGTGTCTGTCTGTGTGTGTCTGTCTGTCTGTGTGTGTCTGTCTGTCTGTGTGTGTCTGTCTGTCTGTCTGTGTCTGTCTGTCTGTGTCTGTCTGTCTGTGTCTGTCTGTCTGTGTCTGTCTGTCTGTGTCTGTCTGTGTCTGTCTGTCTGTGTCTGTCTGTCTGTGTCTGTCTGTCTGTGTCTGTCTGTCTGTGTCTGTCTGTCTGTGTCTGTCTGTGTCTGTCTGTGTCTGTCTGTGTCTGTCTGTGTCTGTCTGTGTCTGTCTGTCTGTGTCTGTCTGTCTGTGTCTGTCTGTCTGTGTCTGTCTGTCTGTGTCTGTCTGTCTGTGTCTGTCTGTCTGTGTCTGTCTGTCTGTCTGTGTCTGTCTGTCTGTGTCTGTCTGTCTGTGTCTGTCTGTCTGTCTGTGTCTGTCTGTCTGTGTCTGTCTGTCTGTGTCTGTCTGTCTGTGTCTGTCTGTCTGTGTCTGTCTGTGTCTGTCTGTCTGTCTGTGTCTGTCTGTCTGTCTGTGTCTGTCTGTCTGTGTCTGTCTGTCTGTGTCTGTCTGTCTGTCTGTGTCTGTCTGTCTGTCTGTGTCTGTCTGTCTGTGTCTGTCTGTCTGTGTCTGTCTGTCTGTCTGTGTCTGTCTGTCTGTCTGTGTCTGTCTGTCTGTGTCTGTCTGTCTGTCTGTGTCTGTCTGTGTCTGTCTGTGTCTGTGTGTGTCTGTCTGTGTGTGTCTGTCTGTGTGTGTCTGTCTGTGTGTGTCTGTCTGTGTGTGTCTGTCTGTGTGTGTCTGTCTGTGTGTGTCTGTCTGTGTGTGTCTGTCTGTGTGTGTCTGTCTGTGTGTGTCTGTCTGTGTGTGTCTGTCTGTGTGTGTCTGTCTGTGTGTGTCTGTCTGTGTGTGTCTGTCTGTCTGTGTGTGTCTGTGTGTGTCTGTCTGTGTGTGTCTGTGTGTGTGTCTGTGTGTGTCTGTGTGTGTCTGTGTGTGTCTGTGTGTGTCTGTGTGTGTCTGTGTGTGTCTGTGTGTGTCTGTGTGTGTCTGTGTGTGTATGTGTGTGGACTCACGGGATGCCTATTTCAAATATGTTGTTCTGATGAGCTGCTTCCCGACCATGATGATACTAAGCTGGATGCACAACTCTATCAGACAGCCACCTGGAGCACACTGGAGGAGAGACCGTATCATGAGGAGACCACACTGGGAGGAGAGACCGTATCATTCACACTGGAGGAGAGACCGTATCATTCACACTGGAGGAGAGACCGTATCATTCACACTGGAGGAGAGACCGTATCATTCACACTGGAGGAGAGACCGTATCATTCACCTGGAGGAGGACCGTATCATTCACACTGGAGGAGAGACCGTATCATTCACACTGGAGGAGAGACCGTATCATTCACACTGGAGGAGAGACCGTATCATTCACACTGGAGGAGAGACCGTATCATTCACACTGGAGGAGAGACCGTATCATTCACACTGGAGGAGAGACCGTATCATTCACACTGGAGGAGAGACCGTATCATTCACACTGGAGGAGAGACCGTATCATTCACACTGGAGGAGAGACCGTATCATTCACACTGGAGGAGAGACCGTATCATTCACACTGGAGGAGAGACCGTATCATTCACACTGGAGGAGAGACCGTATCATTCAGGAGAACGTCACACTGGATGAGAGACCTTATCATTCACACTGATGATGTCACTGTGTCACAAACCCAGTGCTGTTATTGGATAAAGGAGATTTTCAAGTGTATCCTGAGTGTATAGAACAAATTGCAACATGTACTTGACTTTCCCAACACTTATGGAGGTCTCTGTATACACACACTTCAGCACACAGAAAAACAACTCACCTCCTCCATCCGGTAGTCATTAAACACATAGACATAGTCTCCTGGCCTGCCAGCAAACCTGGAAACACACACAGACACAGACACACACAGGTTAAATGTAGCTCCAGATGGAGGAGCTTTAATGGCACCAGCATTAACAGTCTGAGATTAACTGTTCCCACTCAGTTGGAGTTTAAAGGTCCTATTCATATTCTGATCTCCAGAGTAACGTCTGCACTATTCCTTTCTTCTGTCAGCTTCACTAAAAGGTCTGATTATCGTCTCATCAATCCTAACCGACACTTGACATAATCAGTTGTTTACTGAGTGTTTACATTTTACATACTTCAATGTAGTGTTCCAACAAGCAAAGGTGAAAGACAAAATATTTTTTTTACAATTGCTGGTAGGTATTTGGTCTCAGGTTGATCTTCATAGTTCTGGAATAGTGATATGCTTTTATAAACTGCTATTGACCAGTAAAACCAAATGTCAATTAGAATACTAATTTTGCCTCACTGGATTGGAAGGAGTTGAGTGTGAAATGTTGTTGTTTCATTTCCCGATGACGACACACCGCTCGTCCTGCTAGGTGACTTCAACCTGCCAACGATCACATTCAACACCTTCTTAGGCTCATCTGTCCTACCTCTCCTCTCATCGTTTGGCCTCAGCCTCACCCAGTCAACAGCGACTCACATCGCAGGCAATGTGTTGGACCTCGTCTTCACCAGATGCTGCCCGCTGACCAACTTTAAGACCACATCCCTACCGCTATCGGACCACTTCCTAGTCTCATTTTCCCTCTCCCTCTCTTCTCTCGTGCATCATCAACTCCCAGTCTGGTGGTGGGTCACATGAACACTCGATCCCTCTCCCCATCTGATCTTGCTGCTTCTGTTCTTTCATCCCTCCCGTCTCCCGAATCCTTCTCCCTCCTGTCTACGGAATCTGCCTCTTCCACCCTTCTAGCATCGCTATCTACATCCTATGACTCGCTCTGCCCTCTTTCTTCCTGGCCAACCCGAGCCGCACCTCCTGTGCCGTGGCTAAATGAAACCCTACGTAGCCACAGGAGAGAACTTCGTGCAGCCGAGCGGAAATGGAGATCCACCAAAATTCAAAGCGACTTGGCTTCCTCCAGTCCCTCCTCACCGCCTTCAACTCTAATCTGACCACCGCTAAAGCTGCTTTCTATCACCGGAAATTCCAGGACTCCGCTTCCAACCCAAAAAAGCTCTTCTCCACCTTCTCCGCACTCCTCACCCCTCCTCCACCTCCTCCGCCATCGTCCCTTTCAGCTGACAACTTTCTTACCCACTTTCAACAGAAAGTGGACAACATTTGAGCATCATTCACCCATCCGCCAGAAATCGCTATTTCCCCTCACACAGATTCTGTCCCTGGTCTGAGTTCCTTCTCCACGCTCAGTCCGGAAGACACCCTCCAACTGGTCCAATCCAGCCGTCCGACAACATGCCCGCTTGACCCTATCCCTTCCCCACTCCTCCAGTCCATCTCCACGGACCTTCTTCCATATCTCACATCTCTAATAAACACTTCTCTAACCTCAGGATGTGTCCCTTCCGACTTCAAGATGGCCAGAGTGACCTCGCTCCTCAAGAAACCGTCTCTCGACCCGTCAGATGTCAACAACTACAGACCTGTGTCCCTCTTGTCCTTCCTTTCCAAAACGCTTGAACGCGTCGTAGCTGACCAACTGTCCTCCTACCTCTCGCAGAACAATCTCCTGGACCCTAACCAGTCAGGATTCAAGACGGGCCACTCAACTGAAACAGCGCTGCTCTGTGTAACTGAAGCCCTACGCAAGGCCCAAACCAACTCTCTCTCCTCTGTTCTCATTCTACTAGACCTATCTGCTGCCTTCGACACAGTAAACCATCAGATCCTGCTCTCCACCCTCTCTGACCTGGGGATCTCAGGAGCGGTGCATTCCTGGTTTTCCTCCTACTTGTCGGACTGTTTTTACCAGGTGGTGTGGCGAGGCTCGCCGCCGAACATGCAGCCCTTGTCACTGGGGACCCCAAGGATCGGTCCTAGGCCCTCTCCTTTTCTCCTTATACACCCGGTCTCTTGGCTCTGTCATATCCTCTCATGGCCTCTCCTATCACTGCTATGCAGATGATACCCAACTATTTTTCTCATTCCCACAGTCTGACACCCAGGTAGCATCCCGTATCTCTGCATGTCTGACTGACATCTCGGCCTGGATGTCTGCACACCATCTGAAACTCAACCTAGGTAAAACTGAACTGCTCTTCTTCAAAGGAAGAGCCTGCCCGCTCCAGGATCTGTCCATTATGGTGGACAACGTCACAGTCCCCGCTACCAAATGTGGGAAAACCTTGGCGTGACCCTTGACAACTCCCTCTCATTTTCTGCACACATCAAGGCAGTGTCCCGGTCTTGCAGGTACATGCTCTACAACATTCGGAAAGTAAGGCCGTATCTTACGCAGGAAGCCGCACAAGTGCTGATCCAGGCACTTATCATCTCCCCGTCTCGACTACTGCAACTCCCTTCTGGCTGGTCTCCCAGTGTGCGCCATCAAACCCCTGCAACTCATTCTAAATGCAGCAGCCCGCCTGATCTTCAATCTACCAAAGTTCTCCCACGTCACTCAGCTGTTCCGCACACTACACTGGCTCCCGGTCGAAGCACGCATCCACTACAAAACCATGGTGCTAGCCTATGGGGCAGTAAGAGGAACCGCCCCCTCCTACATCCAGTCACTAATCAAGCCGTACACACCCACGCGAGCACTTCGTTCTGCCACCTCAGGCATCTTGGTAGTGCCATCCCTACGGGAGGGCAACTCCCGATCTGCTCAGTCTAAATTGTTCTCCGTGCTTGCCCCGCAATGGTGGAACAACTCCACTCTGGAGATCAGATCATCGGACTCTCTACCTATCTTCAAAAAACTTCTAAAAACATTCCTCTTCAAACTGTACCTCCAGTAGCTCCATGAATGGAGCTCCACAACTCTTGCCTGTTCAAAACTTCACTACCGAATTATTCCTCTACGATTATCACCCATTCCTCCTCTCCTAGCACCCCTTCTATCTCTAGCACTTCCCCCTGCACCCACCCAATGTACTTTTGCCTTTTTGATGCGTGTTTTAGCTATATGTGAAATGCCTGCACTTATTGTAAGTCGCTCTGGATAAGAGCGTCTGCTAAATGCGCAAAATGTAAAATGTAAATGTCATCTAGATTCTGCATGATCCACAATTGACATAATGCATTAAAATAAATCAATCTAGTGTAGCTGCAGCTATGTTTGCCAACTATGAAGTTGAAATACAAAGCTCAAAACAAAAAAAAGAAATAACCCAGTTAATAAAGTATTGCAAGCACATACCGGCCCTTAAAGAAAGCTACGTAGAAGATTGGAGCGTAGGCATTCACGAACTTCAGGAAGAAAGCCTTCAAGATCAGACGCTCCTCAAAATCCTTTTCTGTTCTTGGAATCTCTGCAAAAGAAAAAGGAAGTATCAGGAAGTGAGATCTCTGCAAGAGAAAAAGAAAAAGGAAGTATCAGGAAGTGAGATCTCTGCAAGAGAAAAGAAAAAAAAGGAAGTATCAGGAAGTGAGATCTTTGTAAGAGAAAACGAAAAAAGGAAGTATCAGGAAGTGAGATCTCTGCAAGAGAAAAAGAAAAAAGGGATGTGGAGAGGAAAAAGCGGACAGGAGGTGATACGATAAAATCAATAAAAAATTAGAGGGGTGTGTGTTATACAGGTATGTGTTATACAGGTACATATGCAGGTGTGTTATATAGGTATGTGTTATACAGGTACATATGCAGGTGTGTTATACAGGTGTGTGTTATACAGGTACATATACAGGTGTGTGTTATACAGGTACATATGCAGGTGTGTGTTATACAGGTACATATGCAGGTGTGTTTTAAACAGGTACATATACAGGTGTGCGTTATACAGGTACATATGCAGTTGTGTGTTATACAGGTACATATACAGGTGTGTGTTATACAAGTACATATACAGGTGTGTGTTATACAGGTACATATACAGGTGTGTGTTATACAGGTGTGTGTTATACAGGTACATATACAGGTGTGTGTTATACAGGTACATATACAGGTGTGTGTTATACAGGTACATTATACAGGTACATATGCAGGTGTGTGTATACAGGTGTGTGTTATACAGGTACATATACAGGTGTATACAGGTGTGTGTTATACAGGTACATATACAGGTGTGTGTTATACAGGTACATATGCAGGTGTGTGTTATACAGGTGTGTGTTATACAGGTACATATGCAGGTACATATACAGGTGTGTGTTATACAGGTACATATACAGGTGTGTGTTATACAGGTACATATGCAGGTGTGTGTTATACAGGTACATATGCAGGTGTGTGTTATACAGGTGTGTGTTATACAGGTACATATGCAGGTACATATACAGGTGTGTGTTATACAGGTACATATACAGGTGTGTGTTATACAGGTACATATGCAGGTGTGTGTTATACAGGTACATATGCAGGTGTGTGTGTTATACAGGTGTGTGTTATAAAGGTGTGTGTTATACAGGTGTGTGTTATACAGGTGTGTGTTATACAGGTACATATACAGGTGTGTGTTATACAGGTGTGTGTTATACAGGTACATATACAGGTGTGTGTTAAAGAGGTGTGATATACAGGTACATATGCAGGTGTGTGTTATACAGGTGTGTGTTATACAGGTACATATGCAGGTGTGTGTTATACAGGTACATATGCAGGTGAGTGTTATACAGGTGTGTGTTATACAGGTACATATACAGGTGTGTGTTATACAGGTGTGTGTTTTACAGGTACATATACAGGTGTGTGTTATACAGGTGTGTGTTATACAGGTACATATGCAGGTGTGTTTATACAGGTACATATGCAGGTGTGTGTTATACAGGTACATATGCAGGTGTGTTTTATACAGGTACATATACAGGTGTGTGTTATACAGGTACATATACAGGTGTGTGTTATACAAGTACATATACAGGTGTGTGTTATACAGGTACATATACAGGTGTGTGTTATACAGGTACGTTATACAGGTACATATGCAGGTGTGTGTTATACAGGTGTGTGTTATACAGGTACATATACAGGTGTGTGTTATACAGGTACATATACAGGTGTGTGTTATACAGGTACGTTATACAGGTACATATGCAGGTGTGTGTTATACAGGTGTGTGTTATACAGGTACATATACAGGTGTGTGTTATACAGGTGTGTGTTATACAGGTACATATACAGGTGTGTGTTATACAGGTACATATGCAGGTGTGTGTTATACAGGTACAAATACAGGTGTGTGTTATACAGGTGTGTTATACAGGTGTGTGTTATACAGGTACATGTACAGGTGTGTGTTATACAGGTGTGTGTTATACAGGTACATATACAGGTGTGTGTTATACAGGTGTGATATACAGGTACATATGCAGGTGTGTGTTAAACAGGTGTGTGTTATACAGGTGTGTGTTATACAGGTACATATGCAGGTGTGTGTTATACAGGTACATATGCAGGTGAGTGTTATACAGGTACATATACAGGTGTGTGTTATACAGGTACATATGCAGGTGTGTGTTATTCAGGTACGTGTTATACAGGTACATATACAGGTGTGTGTTATACAGGTGTGTGTTTTACAGGTACATATACAGGTGTGTTTATACAGGTACATATGCAGGTGTGTTTTATACAGGTACATATACAGGTGTGTGTTATACAGGTACATATGCAGTTGTGTGTTATACAGGTACATATGCAGTTGTGTGTTATACAGGTACATATACAGGTGTGTGTTATACAAGTACATATACAGGTGTGTGTTATACAGGTACATATACAGGTGTGTGTTATACAGGTACGTTATACAGGTACATATGCAGGTGTGTGTTATACAGGTGTGTGTTATACAGGTACATATACAGGTGTGTGTTATACAGGTACATATACAGGTGTGTGTTATACAGGTACGTTATACAGGTACATATACAGGTGTGTGTTATACAGGGGTGTGTTATACAGGTACATATACAGGTGTGTGTTATACAGGTACATTATACAGGTACATATGCAGGTGTGTGTTATACAGGTGTGTGTTATACAGGTACAAATACAGGTCAGGGTTCATACACCTTTTCCAAGGTCAAATTCAAGCACTTTTCAAGCACTTTCAAGGTATTTTTTAAAGCTTTTTCCAGCACCTTACATCACCGTGAATTACACACCAATACATAGTCAAATTTAATATCTATTGTTTATATCACATTAGAGAAAAACGCTATAAACAGCCAAAATTGTCTTTTGAAATAGCAGAAGGATCAGATATTTGAGGTAGTCAATCAGATTCACCTCTGAACTTTTTTCAATATTGTGCAAATCAAAACAACTTGAGTTGTAAAACACAGAAATAACAACACAAAATAGTGCTAAAGTATGCGATTAGGCAATTACAGATTACAGATTAGGCCGCGGGTGTGGGAAAAGTTTGGAGAAGCTATGGAGAAGGACTTTGGTCGGCACCAAGATGCTTCTGAAACCGTTCGGCACCTCAGAAGGGGAAACGGGAACCATCCAAGCTGTGTACAGTAAGGATGGGACACTGTTGACCTCAACTGATGTGATCAGGCGGTGGAAAGAGCATTTTGAGGAGCTCCTGAATCCGACCTACACGCCCTCTAGTACAGAGGCAGAGCTGGAGGCTGATGGAGGGTCATCGTCAGTTTCCCTGGGGGAAGTCGCTGAGGTAGTCAAACAACTCCACAGTGGCAAAGCCCCAGGGACTGATGAGATTGGTCAGAAATGCTAAAAGCTTTGGGTGGGGAAGGGCTGTGCTGGTTGACACGCCTTTAACATTGCGTGGATGTCTGGGACAGTGCCAGAGGAGGGCAGACCGGGGTGGTGGTTCCTTAAAAGGGGGACCAGAGTGTGTGCCAATTACAGAGGTAT
>JAHKKI010000141.1:0-14874 GCA_029465975.1 Dallia pectoralis | reverse complement strand
TTTTAAATCCTAGGGGCCTACAGTAACTGGGTAGGTGTTGTTAAATCCTAGGGGCCTACAGTAACAGGGTAGGTGTTGTTAAATCCTAGGGGCCTACAGTAACAGGGTAGGTGTTGTTAAATCCTAGGGGCCTACAGTAACTAGGTAGGTGTTGTTAAATCCTAGGGGCCTACAGTAACAGGGTAGGTGTTGTTAAATCCTAGGGGCCTACAGTAACTGGGTAGGTGTTGTTAAATCCTAGGGGCCTACAGTGTTACGCACATCATAGGCTGCACCTTTTCAGCCTATGATGTGCGTAACAGTTTTCATTGTCATTATTGAGTAGTAAACTGTGAAACTTCGTGGAAATTCTGTAGCAATGTAGAATGGGGCATTGGGCAATTTTATAAAGGCATTTTCTTAACTGTAATGAGTTTAAGTTGTTTGTGAATTGGCTCGTTTAGCTTGTTGTCATTCAACCATAATTTAATTAAAGGACTTTTGGTAATCAATTAGGAGATCTGGTCAATCAATTAGAAGTTCTTGACGATCAATTGGATCTTGACAAATCGATTTGGTGATCTTGCCAATCAATTTAAGACTGAACAAATAGGCAACGTTGTTGAACACCAAAGATATTTGATTGACTGAACTGGAAGGCTTTGTTCAGTAGGGATTGTTTCAACTAGCCCCAAGTGTCTCTCAGTCATTGTTTGGCAACTCAAGATGGCGCCACAACTCTGTGCAATGTCTCCTGGATCCATGTCAGATGAGACAGGGAAATATATTTGTGTTGACAGCATTTGGTGTTGGGATTAAGGCTGTGTTAGGACCAACCAGAGGACAGTGTTTGGTGTTGGGGTTAAGGCTGTGTTAGGACCAACCAGAGGATATTGATGACAGTTGGTGTATTTTGAACAACAGGAAACTTGTGATGACAATGGCTGGTGTGTTTTGACCAATAGGAGAACTGTGATGGGGCTTGGGAGACGCATGAGATCCTCACCTTCCAGGTTTCCCCGTCCTCTCTAACCATGGAAGCCAGGCCAAATGAAGAGGCCACGCCCCCATCGGCCGGGGAGGAGCCAGGGAAGAGGAGAGGAGGCTTCAAGGTCCTGCTAGCTCAGCTCCATAGCAACTGCAGTCGAGTCGTCCGGGAAACACACACTTGACTGATGACATAGCGGTCTAATTCCAGATATTTATTAATCTATGGTGGAGGTTGTCCTGATGGTACCACATATAGCTGTTAATAGTCTACATATGGATGGATATATATCTGCCACATTGAGGTTGTCCTGATGGTACCACATATAGCTGTTAATAGTTTACATATGGATGGATATATATCTGCCACATTGAGGTTGTCCTGATGGTACCACATATAGCTGTTAATAGTCTACATATGGATGGATATATATCTGCCACATTGAGGTTGTCCTGATGGTACCACATATAGCTGTTAATAGTTTACATATGGATGGATATATATCTGCCACATTGAGGTTGTCCTGATGGTACCACATATAGCTGTTAATAGTTTACATATGGATGGATATATATCTGCCACATTGAGGTTGTCCTGATGGTACCACATATAGCTGTTAATAGTTTACATATGGATGGATATATATCTGCCACATTGAGGTTGTCCTGATGGTACCACATATAGCTGTTAATAGTCTACATATGGATGGATATATATCTGCCACATTGAGGTTGTCCTGATGGTACCACATATAGCTGTTAATAGTCTACATATGGATGGATATATATCTGCCACATTGTCAGGATTTTAGTTAAGGTGTATTGTCTGTATCAGATTTTCCTTATCTGTTTAATTTTGAAGAATAAATGTTATCTTATTGCATCTCATTGTTCAGGTTACGGTCAGTGTTAAAATCCCAACATTTCTGGGTTTGTTCAATAGTGAAATGATGGTTGTTCCATTTTCATCGATCTCCCCAGAACACTAGCCTATTTGGTCTGTACCGATGTCTGTTTGGCCTTGATATGGATGCCAATTATCTGTACATAAACTATGGCAAACCTATTACAGGTTATAAGACCAGTTGGCTTTTAATTAATGATTAGATATTTTTTGTGTTTCATATTAATGAATACTGTTCACTTAATGTTATTTCAGGTTATTTCATCTCCAAGTGCCGATCTAGAATCAAATCAGCTATCTCTGAGTGCTGATCTAGGAGTAATTTGCATATAAAATGTATATAAAAACATTGAAAAAGTAAATTCAAATCCTTATGGGCGCTCATGTGGCAGAGGAAAGTAGAGTTTCTTCCTCAGAGTTGGTGTCATCAACTCTGAGGAAATAAAGGTGCCACATTTGACATGACACAGCATTCACACTGAACACCTTGGCCAGCACCTTGAACCCCAGGGTGCTGAACACTTTGGCCAGCTCCTTGAACCCCAAAGTGCTGAACACCTTGGCCAGCACCTTGAACCCCAGGGTGCTGAACACTTTGGCCAGCTCCTTGAACCCCAAAGTGCTGAACACCTTGGCCAGCACCTTGAACCCCAGGGTGCTGAACACTTTGGCCAGCTCCTTGAACCCCAGGGTGCTGAACACTTTGGCCAGCACCTTGAACCCCAGGGTGCTGAACACCTTGGCCAGCTGGTGTTGTAGTTTTTAATAGTTTGGTATGCTGGTGTTGTAGTTTTTAATAGTTTGGTATGCTGGTATTGTAGTTTTTAATAGTTTGGTTGGTACCAGAGATTTAGTGAACCACGAACAGGTGAGCGAGTGCATGAAAATATTAGCGCAAACCTGATTGGTTTACAAGCAGTTCGCTTCGCTCGTGCTGACAACAGCGCGCAGCCGCGCACATCAAATTCAGAAGCTGAAAAGCCCGCCCGACTGAATTTGGTGAGTGATGGTTTCAATAGACCAATTATCACCCTACGTCACATCGACGTCACGCATGTTCAACCGCGCATGTTGGTTGCAAAAGACGACCAGAAACATTCAAAACGCTATTGAAAGAATCAACTTTATTGGAAATGTCGATCCTTATGAAGTCCCAAAAAACCAGTGGATCCGCAATCCTGACGCCTTACCTCCATCACATTTCCTGATATATTTTCTTATTTTGTTTGTGCTGTCAGTATGTAACGCCATTTGCGACAATATTAAATAGATAAATACTGCTATGAAATAATAAATATATCTATTCAATAATTACATAAATACGTGTAAATATAAATGTATAAATCACTTAATATGTAAAATTTCCCCAAAACCCCATTTCACAAAACCCCATGTATTTATTTAAAGGCAGTCCTTTTTCATAGGACATGCACTCTCAGCGACTAATAATCCACCTTGTTTTAAACAATTTTTTATCCTACTCAAATAAATAATTCATACAAACAACATGTGTTTCTCTCTAGTTGTGTGTCTTGGACATGACCACACAGAACAAAGTTGTACACATCAAGACATTTTTACGCTTTTAACTTCTCCCGGGTATAAACGCTCGGAGTGTCAATCAGATAATTATATATTTCTGGCCACTGAATGCTAGGCAATTTGGTTTCGTCGTTTAACCATTTACAGGGCGCTATGGCATAATGATCTGTAAGACGTATTCCACACATTAACGTACATTTAGTTAAATAACAGTGCCTATCGCTGGGTGACAGGTTGTTGTAGTAAGCAGAGTACATTTTGAAAATATAGTTAGCTTTTACGATTCTTCTTTTGACTTCTTTCAATATAGTTAAATACTCTCTGCCGTGTTTTCTGCAACCGAGATGCGCGCGCAACCCAAATGTATACAAACAAATAATTGGTCTATAGTAATTCAGAAGCTCTGTTGCGATAGGCTTAGTTAACGTTATATACAGGTTGATGAATTGAGTCATTATACACAACAGGAGAGAACGCAATGTTAGCCAGCTAAAGATCTGCAGGGCTTGAATTTCGGTGCGGGGATTGCGCATAATTTAAACCATTCCCGCAAGGTTCGTTTTTATAGTGCGAGAAATTCCTGAACAAATATATTTGCTTTATCTCAGACCAAGGTAGCGTTGGTTGGATATTCAACGGATATTCGGAGGCCGAGATCAGGGGCCTGTCCCCTAACCCTGGGTTTTAGGTACCATGTAAGTAGCTCGGCTTCAATCGGTATTCGTTGCCATGGTGACGTTGCACGGCTAACCTGCTCCGGGGCAGGTTATGTTCTGCATTCGAGATCTAAGTCAGAAGTTGGACCAATCAGCGGTGAGCAAAGACACATATAGGTGACGTAATTAATTCCTAGCTTCTGTTCCATAGACATAATATACATAGACGCCGCATCTACCGCTATGCCTACTGGCGCTGACGAGAAATGCGGCCGCCATCTTGCGGCGGTCCACCGCTCCACTCAGTGTAATCTGTTTGGCTGGTGCAATGAGCTGTCAGCGCATTCAATTAATCATATCTCACTGAATACACAAATGATTTAATCATACCTCACTGAATACACAACTGATTTTCTGCTGCAAAGGTCATACATGTAGCTATGACACAGGACACATGGTTCAGCGTATTTTAATATTCATAGTGGGCTTAACAGTAATATAATATTCTGATATATGATGTGATGTAGGCTATGATAGGTGTTTTGCAAATCACACACTATAATTATGATAGAGAAGCAGAAACAGATAGTGGCAGTAAAGTCAGATATTTAATGAGTTGAAAAAACAATACATGCTTATATTATATTCTACTTTAAGCTTTTTATATTTGACACACACACACACACACACACACACACACACACCTCTAAAACCCCTGGAAGAGGACTGTTTTGCAGAGCTTCTTTCTCGTGCTCCCTTTTTGCAGTTCAAAAGAGGTGAGTTTGGCAACGTGGTTCAGCCTTAGCTTGAGAAACACAAACACAACCAATGACAACAAGTCTGAATGATGGTTGTCGATGCCAATCTGGGTCTCTTCAATGTGTTCCCCAGCAGAAAAACATCCTTCGTTCCAATCTCCTCTCGGACAATGTGTGTGTGACTGTCGACACCTTAGGAGCTTGGATTGTTGAAGCTCGGCGGATCGCCCTCTCTGCACCTCTCAGAACCTTATAATATAAAAATAATACATATTTATATAGCGATTTACACAGTGCTCACAGCAACTGCACACAGTGACTGCCCAACACTGATAATACAGTCTGATGATACGGTCTGATGATACGGTCTGATGATACGGTCTGGTGATACGGTCTGATGATACAGTCTGATACAGTCTGATAATACAGTCTGGTAATACAACACTGATAATACAGTCTGATGATACAGTCTGATAATACGGTCTGGTGATACGGTCTGATGATACGGTCTGGTGATACGGTCTGATGATACAGTCTGATACAGTCTGATAATACAGTCTGGTTATACAACACTGATCATACAGTCTGATAATACGGTCTGATACAGACTGAGTGATAATACAGTCTGGTAATACAGTATGTGCTGTGTAAATGGCCAGTAATAATAGGTTATATTTCTACAATAGCATTATTGTGTCATTTGTAATCTGAGTGTTATATGACTTATCAAGTTTCAGTTCATAATCGGTTGAACACCGGCCGGTGAAGTAAACATACTAGTAGGGTTGCCAACTTTGTCACTATGAAATGAGGGACAAAAGGTGGGCTGGTTTTGTGCGAAATTAGCCTACAGTTTATGATTTTTAGGCTTCGCTTGCCGCTATTTTGTCAGTTTCCACAGTAGTTACCCTGAAGAATCCACAGATATTGCTTGCACCTTTAGCTAATGTGGCCTTCTTGTGCATTTCTGCGGAAGCATGTTTACCCAAGTCATTCTCACCTCCATGGGCAACAGAAAATTCCCTGCGACATAAAGTACAGAAGGCTTTTGTTGCGTCACTGCTGACGGGCTTAATCCATGTATTTTTTTCTTCCCAATTTTTATTGTAGCTGCACAGTCTTCTTTTTTTGCAGTATTAAACATATTTGCTGTTTTATCCACATGCCAAATCGATTATAGACTGAACAACGTTCTTTATGTGTGTGTGTAATTGACCCTTCGCTTAGCCACGCCCTCCTTAGTTACTGTTGCTACGCCTGTCAAGCTTTCGAGCCTGGCACGTCTATTGCAATATGTATGCACCGGTGTCAGACATTCCCAATGAGATATTTAATCATTTTTGGCGAACAGGTGAAATATCTGAAAGGGCAAGACAAAAGCGGCTGCAGTATGCATTCTAGGGATATATCCACGACATAATATGCAACCGATTAGAGAATAACGTCTTTAAAATTGAAACTAAAGCCTAGGTCCCAGCGCAAGCAGCAGCTGCTTATGCTAACCATTCAAGTGGGAAACACACAAATTGAGGAACAGCTATGTTCATGCACAACATGGTAAGTGAATATAATCTAACAAATCTTGTGGAATAAGCCATTCGCTTGACCACTTTACAATGCTAACATTCTACCGCTTATATTTTAGCGCGCCAGGCTACTGCTTACATATCATCGGTAGTTGTCCCTAAAAAAGCAAATAAAAACCGTATGCAGAGACCAATATAAAGTATAAAGCATGAGAGCATGTGTGTTCTGTAATACATCTCGCTGCCCAAATAAAGTGTACCTATAGTGAGCACATGATGACTACTGTTAATGAACTGATTAAGTTCGCATACCAACCTTTTCCTTGGAGATCTCCGGCAAGCCCCCTGATGTTCGGTCCTTAGACCTAATACCGGGAGAGCCGCGATCGGATTGGGGTACTCACGAGTATTTTAAGGTATGTCAGTGAGCCTCCGTCCACGCCCGGCATTTCTCCCCTTGGTTTTTTGGTTTGGGGAACGTAAAAAATTCCACCTCCCCGTCCATACATTTAGGATATCGGGTATCAGATTTACACAATCCATAAGCACAACGGGTTGGCATGTTTCCCTTGCTCGAAAGCTTGACAGACCTCCTGCGCCTAGTTACGGTTTTCGGGCGTGGCTTAGCGAAGGGCGCATTTACTTAACGTATACTGATGCGCGTGAGAGGGGGGCTGGCTGTGTGATATGTGATTGGATGATGATGATAGGTCAGGTGTGAGGTGTCGCCCTGTCAGTGATCATTCTCAATCTCAAGTGTCGTCGTGATCAGATTCAGCACTGCTGATGTTGAATCAGTGGTTAGATCAGCGTAGTAGTCAAAAAACGGGACAAGTGAGGTCCCGTGCGGGACAAATTAATTAGGCTCAAAATTCGGGACGTCCCGCCTAATTCGTGAGAGTTGGCAACCCTACATACTAGCCAAGCTAGCTTACTTGGATTTCAGTACAGTAATATCTAAGATACTTGCTCCTTCTATACTCTCTGGTAATATTCTTTTCACAAAACACAACCAATAATACGGAAATATTAAATCTTACTTGTGAAAGGTAATCCCCCGAGCCCTGCTGGCGATGGTCCGCCGATTTAAGCAGGAATATGCTGCACAGTGCTGTGGCATCGTATATATTCTGCTGCTACCAACTAGGACTTCGACCGCATTAAGATGGCGGCCGCATTTCTTGTGCCCAGCAGCGGATGTGGCGTCTATGTATATTATGTCTATGTTCTGTTCTCTGTTGCAATGGCTTCACATTTTACACACACATTATATATATATATATATATATGAATACACACATTTTCATTTCATTCATTTTCAATATGATTAGCCTAAAATCATTATTTTACATTAATCGCCTATAAAATGTATTTCTTTAACTTCGGCATTAACAATCAGCAATGATCCTCCAAGATTGTTCTCTTGCTTTGGCAGCAGAGACGGTGTTACTGCGTGCTTGAAAAACATTTTTATATTCTTCATATTTCTGAAGATTAATTTCTTGCTCCTCCGCGGTAAAAATATATTGCTCTCGCCCTATCCATATCGAACGTGATTGGTTGTTCGGTGCCGACGTGACTCTTTTATGTGCACGCGCGCGCGGAGTAATCCGAGTAAGGATCAAAGCCTGGGTTGACAAAGTAAGTTGATGAGCTGCGTCATGGTACCAATAAAGCCTGATTGGGTCGGTTTGATTTTGTCAATTCTGAACCAATCCTGGAACCCTGAGTTTGTTCAACTACCATCATGGTACAGGCCCCAGGTCCGGTTTCCACGATAACTAAATCCGGATAACCAGTGGTCTAAATTGGACAACATATCACAATGTGGGCTACCTGCCATGTAAAGAACAGGTAGAAGAACCAACATGGGGTCACTGTAAATGTTTCTTATTTTGAGACAAAACACAAAAATAACAAACATCCAGATTTTCTTTTATTACCCTCATCTGAGCCACAACAAATAAAAACGAATATATATTAACAAATACATTGTGGATATATTGAAAGCATTAAAAAACTTGTATTGGATGTATAGTAAGGGATGCAATTGTTAGAAATTTCTTAGAAATTAATATCCCGTGATGAATGACAGGAAAACTGACTATATTATTGTTTTTTGTTACTGAAATCGGTTTGGGAGATTACTTCATGAGGAACATTTTATTTTTTACTTTATTATACTGAATAGCTTAATTTGTAGCCTATGTCTACTTTATCTGCTTTATCACTGTTACAAGGTTACACAAGTCAATTGCAAAATATAAATACAAGTATATACACAAAAGGAAACAAGTGTATTATTTGTCCATTTTTAACGTTTTACTACAATTTCTTCCTGGAATCCACCTTGAAATCCTACCCCCTGTTGGGATCAGGATAATCCTGTTTTTTATTAAAGTCATCCAATTCCTACTGACAAGTTTTGAACAACACAAACTAAAGATTTGATCCAGATTAAAACTAGGATTTGATTCCATGATCTGATCTGATTTCAGAATCCTCTTTCCTTTTTGAACAACCCATTTTCACGATTTGATCCAATCCGATAACCAAAATCCGATCAGATTACCTTTGAACAACTGGCCCCCGGTGATCGACCGAGAGAAACCTCCGTCTGCTTAATAGTTAGGGACCGTCAATAAAGTACAAGTCTTACAAGTTATGAATTTAATAGCTGTTTAACCATTTGGATTTGAAAATTCAAACCACTTTCAGATTGTTTTAAAGAGGATACCCATTTGCACAGTTTTTTTTTTTTTGGGAAATGGTGTAAGAGATGTTTAATAAACGTTTAAAAATTGTAAAAATCAATTTTTTTGTGAAATCACGTGGAAACCTCAATTTACTTTATATTGGCTACAAAAGTTGTTCACGTGGAATATTTAAAATTTTCGTGCGGGGGAGCATGGCACCGGACCCCCCTATAGGGGTAATATCCTTCTCACCTTTTTCACCCCTGACCCGTTTTCATGCCTGTATACAGACTGACACATACTGACACTCATATACAGAGACATACTGACACTCAAATACAGAGACATACTGACACTCATATACAGAGACATACTGACACCCATAAACAGAGACATACTGATACTCATATACCACCTTATTGTTAATGCCTATCAGTTTGTGTCTGTTTTAAATGTGTAACTCATTTAAAACAATTTGCAGATTTAAGATGTACGTCTATGAGGTTACATTCTCAAGAGAGCTCCTGTAACATATTTGTATGGAGACGTTTGACTTGTTAGAGGTGACTTTATTAAAATAAAAAATGAAATGGTTAAAAAACTGAAAAAACCCTTGTCATGTGACCGACAGGAAACGAAACTTAGAAAGAGGGGTTGTTTTAGGAAAATTGCTGGGTTGCTGAAGAATAGGCCATAACAAAATGACACTTTCAATCCGCTTCTTCAATTTGGTTCTTATCACAGGGCTTCCAGGTAAGAACTGATCTCAGGTCTGGTTTCCCAAGAGATTCAAATATATAATCCTGCTTTTGGAATAACTATGTGCTCTGAGATGAATGTTCTGCTCATTATAATTAATACAGGGTCTCTAGTCATTAGATATTATATTCTAATAGTAGTTTGTCTTATCATTGTATGTTATGAACAGTAGAGCCGAAGAGACGGACAAAGTTTACATTTTCTAGCACAATTTTTATCTTTTCTTTAGAATAATTTTCTTTATAAATAAGTATGTTGCAATTTGTTGGCATTCATCACTGGACAGTGAGAGCAGAGAGCAATGTACTTTAGTCTCATATCACAAACACATGCTGATCTTATCCACATGCTGATCTTATACACATGCTGATCTTATACACATGCTGATCTTATACACATGCTGATCTTATACACATGCTGATCTTATACACATGCTGATCTTATACACATGCTGATCTTATACACATGCTGATCTTATACACATGCTGATCTCATACACATGCTGATCTTATACACATGCTGATCTTATCCACATGCTGATCTCATACACATGCTGATCTTATACACATGCTGATCTTATACACTAATGATCTTATACACATGCTGATCTTATACACATGCTGATCTCATACACATGCTGATCTTATACACATGCTGATCTTATACACATGCTGAACTCATACACATGCTGATCTTATACACATGCTGATCTTATACACATGCTGATCTCATACACATGCTGATCTTATACACATGCTGATCTCATACACATGCTGATCTTATACACATGCTGATCTTATACACATGCTGATCTTATACACATGCTGATCTCATACACATGCTGATCTTATACACATGCTGATCTTATACACATGCTGATCTTATACACATGCTGATCTTATACACATGCTGATCTTATACACATGCTGATCTTATACACATGCTGAACTCATACACATGCTGATCTTATACACATGCTGATCTTATACACATGCTGATCTTATACACATGCTGATCTTATACACATGCTGATCTTATACACATGCTGATCTTATACACATGCTGATCTTATACACATGCTGATCTCATACACATGCTGATCTCATACACATGCTGATCTTATACACATGCTGATCTCATACACATGCTGATCTTATCCACATGCTGATCTTATACACATGCTGATCTTATACACATGCTGATCTCATACACATGCTGATCTTATACACATGCTGATCTCATACACATGCTGAACTTATCCACATGCTGATCTTATACACATGCTGATCTTATACACATGCTGATCTTATACACATGCTGATCTTATCCACATGCTGATCTTATCCAAATGCTGATCTTATACACATGCTGATCTTATACAAATGCTGATCTTATACACATGCTGATCTTATCCACATGCTGATCTTATACACATGCTGATCTTATACACATGCTGATCTTATACACATGCTGATCTTATACACATGCTGATCTTATAAACATGCTGATCTTGTACACATACTGATCTTATCCACATGCTGATCTTATCCACATACTGATCTTATCCAGATGGGGGGAGCTGGGTTAATGACTCAAAATCCTAGGTTTCAAGATTTGGTCACAGGTCAGAGGTAAAGTTATGTTGTCGGTTTAGTGGTGTCGGTTCAGTTGTCTGGTCTGGTGTCTGGTCAGTTGTCTGGTCTGGTGTCTGGTCAGTTGTCTGGTCTGGTGTCTGGTCTGTTGTCTGGTTAGTTGTCTGGTCTGGTGTCTGGTCTGGTGTCAGTTGTCTGGTGTCTGGTCTGGTGTCTGTTGTCTGGTCAGTTGTCTGGTCTGGTGTCTGGTCTGGTGTCTAGTCTGGTGTCTGGTCTGGTGTCTGGTCTGGTGTCTGGTCTGGTGTCTGGTCAGTTGTATGGTCTGGTGTCTGGTCTGGTGTCTGGTCAGTTGTCTGGTCTGGTGTCTGGTCAGTTGTCTGGTCTGGTGTCTGGTCTGTTGTCTGGTTAGTTGTCTGGTCTGGTGTCTGGTCTGGTGTCAGTTGTCTGGTGTCTGGTCTGGTGTCTGTTGTCTGGTCAGTTGTCTGGTCTGGTGTCTGGTCTGGTGTCTTGTCTGGTGTCTGGTCTGGTGTCTGGTCTGGTGTCTGGTCAGTTGTATGGTCTGGTGTCTGGTCTGGTGTCTGGTCAGTTGTCTGGTCTGGTGTCTGGTCTGGTGTCAGTTGTCTGGTGTCAGTTGTCTGGTCAGTTGTCTGGTCTGGTGTATGGTCTGGTGTCTGTTGTCTGGTCAGTTATCTGGTCTGGTGTCTGGTCTGGTGTCTGGTCTGGTGTCTGGTCTGGTGTCTGGTTGTCTGGTCTGTTGTCTGGTCTGTGTCTGGTCTGTCTGGTCTGTTGTCTGGTCTGTTGTCTGGTCTGGTGTCTGGTCTGGTGTCTGGTCTGGTGTCTGGTCTGGTGTCTGGTCTGGTGTCTGGTCTGTTTTCTGGTCTGGTGTCTGGTCTGGTGTCTGGTCAGTTGTCTGGTCTGGTGTCTGGTCTGGTTTCTGGTCTGGTGTCTGGTCTGTTTTCTGGTCTGGTGTCTGGTCTGGTGTCTGGTCAGGTGTCTGGTCTGGTGTCTGGTCTGTTGTCTGGTCTGGTGTCTGGTCAGTTGTCCGGTCTGGTGTCTGGTCAGTTGTCTGGTCTGGTGTCTGGTCTGGTGTCTGGTCTGGTGTCTGGTCTGGTGTCTGGTCTGGTGTCTGGTCAGTTGTCTGGTCTGGTGTCTGGTCTGGAGTCTGGTCTGGTGTCTGGTCTGGTGTCTGGTCTTATACACAGTGCTGGTACGGTATTTGTGTAGGTTGACCAGAGTAGATGACCTAGAGAGGTCAGGGGTTATTGTTACCAACCCTTATATCTCCTTGCTGGTAGGGGTTTTCTGTGTTGTGACCTCAGTGGAAGACCAGTCGGTCCTGGAAGGTGAGTTGGTGGTGATTCCGTGTCACTACGAGCCCCAGTATACCAGCTATGTGAAGTACTGGTGTCACGGCAAGTTGAGAGACTTCTGCACCAGTCTTGCCCGCAGCGATGACCCCTGGAAACCAGCTGGAGAGGGCAAGGTGGTCCTGTTTGACGACCCTGTGCAGCAGGTGGGAAGACTTCAATGACAATCAAATGACAATCAAAAACTCTGATCTAGCAATGTAATTGTGTAAAATCAGTAATACTTTATTTACATCTTAACATCACACCCCCTCCACCTTAACATCACACCCCCTCCATCTTAACATCACACCCCCTCCATCTTAACATCACACCCCCTCCACCTTAACCTCCACCTTAACATCACACCCCCTCCATCTTAACATCACACCCCATCCATCTTAACATCACACCCCCTCCATCTTAACATCACACCTCCTCCATGTTAACATCACACCTCCTCCACCTTAACATCACACCCCCTCTACCTTAACATCACACCTCCTCCATCTTAACATCACACCCCCTCCATCTTAACATCACACCCCCTCCACCTTAACATCACACCTCCTCCATCTTAACATCACACCCCCTCCACCTTAACATCACACCTCCTCCATTTTAACATCACACCTCCTCCATCTTAACATCACACCCCCTCCACCTTAACATCACACCCCCTCCACCTTAACATCACACCTCCTCCATCTTAACTTCACACCCCCTCCATCTTAACATCACACCCCCTCCACTTTAACATCACACCTCCTCCATCTTAACATCACACCCCCTCCACCTTAACATCACACCTCCTCCATCTTAACATCACACCTCCTCCATGTTAACATCACACCTCCTCCACCTTAACATCACACCCCCTCCACCTTAACATCACACCTCCTCCATCTTAACATCACACCCCTCCATCTTAACATCACACCCCCTCCACCTTAACATCACACCTCCTCCATCTTAACATCACACCCCCTCCACCTTAACATCACACCTCCTCCATCTTAACATCACACCTCCTCCATCTTAACATCACACCCCCTCCACCTTAACATCACACCTCCTCCACCTTAACATCACACCCCCTCCATCTTAACACCACACCTCCTCCATCTTAACCTCCACCGTAACATCACACCCCGTCCACTTTAACATCACACCCCCTCCACCTTAACCTCCACCTTAACATCACACCCCCTCCATCTTAACATCTCACCTCCTCCATCTTAACATCACACCTCCTCCATGTTAACATCACACCTCCTCCACCTTAACATCACACCCCCTCCATCTTAACATCACACCCCCTCCACCATAACCTCCACCTTAACATCACACCCCCTCCACCTTAACATCACACCCCCTCCATCTTAACATCACACCCCCTCCACCTTAACATCACACCCCCTCCACATTAACATCACACCCCCTCCACCTTAACCTCCACCTTAACATCACACCCCCTCCACCATAACATCACACCCCCTCCACCTTAACCTCCACCTTAACATCACACCCCCTCCACCTTAACATCACACCTCCTCCATCTAAACCTCCATCTTAACATCACACCCCCTCCATCTTAACATCACACCCCCTCCACCTTAACCTCCACATTAACATCACACCCCCTCCACCTTAACATCACACCCCCTCCACTTTAACATCACACCTCCTCCACCTTAACCTCCACATTAACATCACACCCCCTCCACCTTAACATCACACCCCCTCCACCTTAACATCTTACTCACTCCACCTTAACATATCACCTCCTCCACCTTAAATATTTTAATAGCATTTTAATTAAACCCCAAGTGAGCTTTTACAAACCCAGCCTGGAACCCCAAAGACCAACCAACAACAGGGTTGATGCACGGTGAATGGGAAAAAACTTCTTAGGAGGGCAGAACTTAGAAGACACCTCGAGAGGAACCAAACTCTGATGGATGTCCAGTCCTCTTCTGGCTGTGACGATAATGAGGATGGGAATGAGGGAGATCCTGATGTGTTTATGTCCTCAGGTGTTCACAGTGACGATGACGAACCTGCAGAAAGTGGACTCAGGATGGTATTGGTGTGGTGTGGAGGTGGGTGGAGTCTGGAGTGCTGATGAC
>JAHKKI010000140.1:0-14883 GCA_029465975.1 Dallia pectoralis | reverse complement strand
ATCTATATGAAACCGGACCCGTTTTGGTCTGATCTATATGAAACTGGGATGGTTTTGGTCCGATCTATGGACCCGTTTTGGTCCGATATGAACACTGTGCGCAATGTAACCGGTTTAGTTTGCGTGTCCTACTCAGGACACAAACAACTGAAGCTGTGAGCCGACTGTGGACCGAGAGATATAGATTTGTTTATCAGCCAATCATGCGCAAATCATTTCATTGTGCACGTCGCTTGTGATCTAAAATGTTTTATGTCTACATCAAAATAGGACATACATTTTGATGGATTTTCATTTATTCGATTTTAAGAAATTTAAACGCCATAGCCAGTGCATTACTTCAGTAGTTATAGCAGTCTAGACTTATTAAGTCGGTCTTGGAACTCCTACACCGGTTAACCAATAGGATTACTGATACCACTGTGACGTACTATGGTTGACACCCTCCTCATTTGCCTAAGGTTGCGGAAATACAGAAATAAATGTCAACGGAAATAAATGTCAACGGAAATAAATGTCAACGGAAATAAATGTCAACGGAAATAAATATAAACGGAAATAAATACTTACAGAAATAAATAATTATAGAAATAAATGATTGTGAAAATAAATATGAACAGAAATAAATTTAAACGGAAATAAATATAAACGGAAATAAATACTTACAGAAATAAATAATTACAGAAAGATTGTGGAAATAAATAAATAGGAGAAAACGACAGATTAATGCATTTTTAATTCTATAATTTTTTTTTTTTTTACGTATATTTTGATGTAAAATACTTAAGTATTGGTGCATTTATTTATTCATTTATTTTTAATTCTGGCAGACTTGGTCCTCCATATGGTACAAGTATAGAAACACGCTAATGTAAACAGGATATCTGAACACTACATTTCTATAACAACAGGAAGCTACTATTGTAATAGACCACAGCGTTTAAATAAACATGCAGGTATCTATCAGGTTTTAGAGCATTTGTCTGAAAGTTAGTTATAAGTTGTAAGCTTTTAATCATGAATGCTAATTGTTTGATTGCCTTGGTAAATCATCTGGTATGACATCACACCATGTTTTACTGTTTTAATTGTGATAGTGACTTTTTTTATTCATATTGGGCGTATTCCATATCATTTTGATAGGATCATATAATATGAAATGTACAGTTTACATTCTGTAGCAGCTTTTCCAGTTGCCCTTTGCTCTCTGGATTGCTACTACTGGTGGCTGAGCTGGACGTGCATTTGTAATGATGAGTAGTAGAGACTTGATCCAGTTGGTTCAATTACCATTTATTGTTCTTGCTTGTAAAGAATAAAACCAAAAAACTTCAGGTAAAATAAAACTAACAATTAAACTTAAACAGTCACTTATATGGTAGCAAACGGCTTTTCACGTCTTGCTACCACACGGCATACGTCCACACGCCCACATGGTCAAAAGACTGTTTCCCTCTCAGGCCACGCCCGCTTTCTGTGGCTTCCTGTCTTTAAAGCCTTTCCAGTTGGGCTCCACCTCCAGCCTCCGAACTGTCCTCTGAATGGAGGTAGACAGACCTGTGGCCATATACACTCTCACTCATTCATCCACACATACACACACAGTCTCACTACTATTCACATGAAAGAAACATGAAATCAACTTAAAGCTCAACTTAAAGCTCAACTTAAAGCTCAATTATAAAATAGGTAGTTTTTTACCTTATAGTGCCCAAAAACAGACTTTAAAAGGGTCTCTAGAAACTTTGATCGTTTAGCTAAATCAGTTCCACTCACTGCCTGTAATGTGTAACACAACGCATCTCCTCTTAACTCACGATCATTGATGAACTTTCACACCACCTGATGGAGCTATTGTAAAATGACAGATGGAACTTGAGTAGAAATCTGGGGATGTTTGGTTTTTGTAGAGTGTTTCTGGGTTTCCTGTCACTGTGGGCTCCAGAGCACAGTAGTACAGAGCAGAGTCTGTCACTTCAGCAAAGGAGATCTCCAGATCCACACTGGTCTTCTCTACAATCTGTTTGGCTGAAATTCGAGGATCCAGATTTGGGGCCGGTGTGTCAGACTTAGCTCTGTTCATGATGAGTGTGAGGAACTGAGGAGCTGATCCAGGATCCTGGCGATACCATTGCAGAGAATTTGGAGTTGATGAATAGATGCATGAAAGTGTAATATTACTACCTGCCAGAGCATATACCTCATCTCTGGTTGGTTTAATAGTCTGACCATTACAGCCACCTGTAAAATACACAGCATGTTATTTTAATATCAGCAAATTATCTTTACTTAACATATCAACAATCTTTTCATTGAAAGAATTATATTTAAAATGTAACTGATTACTTACATGCAAGTATTAAAATCAGGATCACTGTGGGGACTGACATTGTGTCTAAACCTGGAGCTGTCTTCACACAGTACAACAAACTCCTGATGTACCAAATTAAACACGGCACAACCTTTTCCTCACAATCGTGAATAGGGCCACTCCAGAATAAAGAGATTAGAGGCATTAACAGTCAAATATGAATGCTTTTGTCGCCCTCTATTGGGCCATTTAATTTGTTCATTTAAAACACTTGTATGTCTCGACAGAAAAGCCAAACGTCAGGAGGAGGATACTGTGTTGCCAGGGTGTGGTGTGGGTAAAAACACAGGCACAAGGGTTCTGCACATACTAGAGCAATTGTAAAGAAAATGCAACTTATTATGGTTTCCTATTTGTGACTATATCATTTTAATAAGTTGAATTGCTTATGTATAGTTAATAATTAGTTATTTTTGCATTTGCTGTATGCAGATTGTTTTTTTGTTATGTGCACATTCCACCACTGTGAGAAAGAAAGAAAGAGAACAAAAGAAGAGATTCTACGGTGAGCCAGCAACCCACCAATTCCAAGGCCACTGCATCCAGCAGCCACCAAGGACCATACGTTCTAGGATACAGATAAGATCTCTACACTATTACACACTGCCCGGGTAGTAGTTTCAGTAGTTTTCAAGGCCTTTTAAATGAACAAACCACACAAGAACTGAGACAATTGACCAGAGTGACATATATTTTTTAAATGGATTCACTGTTATTTTCTCATTGTCGTTGTCATTTTTGTATGTGTGATTTACAAGTCTGTTGTATAAATGTAAAAAAATAATGTATACTGCTTTAATAACCAAACAGTGGTCGCAGCCAATTCACTTCAAGAGCCGAACAAAAACCTAGTCCATATTCTGATATTCTCATGGATGTTTAAGACAGATACAGACTACAGACAGGATTAGAACATTCTGTGTAGAAGAATAAACATTGTGTAGAATGATTTAGTCCTAAAGGTTTTGTAAAGAAGAAGGGAAACCCACCCCACCATGTGTATGCTAATGTCTGAGTTCCTGATTTACGGCTGAAGAAGTTTAGACTGGACCTGCAGATCATTTCTCGACATTGGTGACTTGGCAACATGTTAATAAAATATATTTCTCACACTCCAGAGGTCTGGTGTTGAAAAATATTTGTAAACACTTATTTCCACAACAGTACTGGAGCCTGTCGAGGGCTTTCTTGGATACCCCGGAATTCTGGGGTTGGGCAGATTGAGCAGCCATCCACATCAAGGAGAAGATCTCCAACTATCCAGAGCTTAGGAGCCACAACCATCAGCTTTTCTTTTTTTAAGTTTGCTATATAGCTTCAGTAGGTTAAAGTACATCTATATATATGTATATATATATATATTATTTTGTGCAGAGTGAAGACTGTTGACTAGGGACTGTGGGAGGAGCCAGGTGATGGTTTAGTGAGATACAGCTGTGTGTCATCAGCATAGCATTGTAATATTAGACCGTGGTAGCGATCTGACCAAAGGGGGGAATAGTGCATAGAACATTGAAACCAGGGATAGTTTTAGCAGCAGGCTTGGTAGCAGGCCTGCTAGCACTAGCATAGTGGTGGTGAAGACTGCAACTACCATGATCCCACACCACTTCACAGAAATACATCTGTACAATTGCATTTATTTTTTATATTAACCAACAAATCCAGATTATTTAATGTCAAATAACCTCTATTTTACAGTGTACAGCACAGAACCAAAATAACAAATAATGGTCACTATGAAATTAAAGCCCAATTCTCTGTAGCCATGTACACAGTTTAAGGCAAACAGGCGCAGAAATTGAACCAAAAAATTTGCTCTGTACTACCACTCACATCTCCCCCTTATCTTCCTCTCTCCCCCGATTGGACAAGACCATCAACATGTTGGTATAGCAAATAATACCCTAAAATGAAAGACATTTTCTTAAAAACAACTCACCTTTTGCCAGATATCAGGTAACAGGTTTGCAATAGAGTATCTACATTTTCAGAAACACATTTTGCAGTGACATCTACATAGTCATTACAGCTCTCCCTAAACTCAGAAACAGTATCCCAAGGAGATAATGTATCTGGTGGATATTCTTCTTATTAATAATCAATAATAATTATTTTGGTATTTTCATTGTTGTTATATGAGGATGGATCTGTTGTGAATATACAACATGTGTTGATAGTTTTCCAGCATCTATTAATAGTCTGTTTTCTGTGTTCGGTTCTGCACTCTGAAATGTCTTTGTATTTTATCAATTAGTCATCAGAATCTAACCAGCACTGCTCTTTGAAAAAGCTCTGACAACATCTGGTCTTATGTTGACGCTTCATGAGTTTCTGTACTGTATTAAGGAATTTTGATGGGGGTAGGGGATGATAATTTGCTATTAGTTAATGTCAAATAATAATTAAATTAAAGGCAACAGAACACATCGTTCTCATAATACATACAGGAAACCAGATAATACTAGATACTAGAGTTCCTTGAATGTAATGTGACCACAGTAAATGTGTAACAACAATTATCTGATATAGTCAGTTAGCATGTGATTTCAAAACGCATTTTGAAGTTTATTTTTGATTCACCCCCGAACTAAGCATTTTCGTCTATATGTTTTTTTACAGCCTTTTATACACTTTATCACTGTGATCCCTGAGAGCACAGTGTCACGGTTAAGGTGTGCAGGCAGCAGGTAGACACAAACGCAGAGAATCTTGGATATAGTAATGGTTTATTTCCCAAACCACGGGCGAAAAACAAACTCTGTACCTTGTACAGGGACACAAGGACGCAACACACGACCAAGACAAACACATGACATTTACAATAACCGACAAACACAGACAGACAAGACCGGACTTAAATACACAGACTAACGACAGAAACTCCAAACAGGTGCGGAGACAGACACAGGTGACAACAATGACACAGATTGCGCCTCTCCGCTGACAGAGGGGGGGCGTGCCAAACTCTGGCCAAGAGGACAGAAAAGTCTGAATGTTACACACAGTAGTAGAGAGCTGTGTCTGACAGGGTTAGATGTCAGTTCAGTTATGTATCAGATGTTGTAGATGTAATCTCTTATCAGGGTTGTGTTCAAAATTACTCCAGAGGACTGCTAATGGCGGACGATGGTATCATTACTGTTGCAAACATTTTTAAACCATAGCGATAATATACGATAATATTATACTTACATCAGCCAAAGTCAATCGTTTTTCTTTTCCAAAAGTCCCAGGGATATTATTAGCATCGTTTATGACCCATAGTAATCCATAATAATCAATATTTGGTCGAGAATCGAAGTTTCCAACATTTAGGAAACATTGTTTTGCTCAAAATGAAGGTCTCCAGGAAGAACTGACGTCAAAATCGAAGGTCAAGGGTTAATTTCCAGTAGGGCTTTGCTCCCATTCGCCTGCAATGTAATCTGACCGGGTGGGGGGGTTGCTCACTCACTAGGAGGAACGGAGCAAAAGGACAGCTTTCACTAAAATGTCTGTATCTCAGCCAATAAACGAGCTAGAGACAAAGCCTGGCATGATGCTGAGACCAGAGGAACACATCTGAAGTGATCGAGTGATAGAGTCTCAGATATACATTGTCAAAGTCACTGAAAAATACAAAACCAACCAAATGTATGTTTTTCTTTTTAGTTTTAGCTCATGCAAGATATTATGTGTTACATTATCCTTAATTAATTGAACATTTCCACAAAATTCAGACTGTTTTCTTTTAAATGCATTTTACCATATCTTCCAACATGGTTCTGTTCCAGGGCAATATCAATTTAGATTGGGGTGGGTCATTTTAGGCAGACATTTAGATTTTGGGCCTTGTCAAGAACAGGTTTTAAGGAACCTGTTGCATATTTCTCAAAACCCGAAAATTAATAAGGTCCGACCTTATTGATATTGCCATCGATACCACTGGGTCGTGTAATGTAACAATATGTCTCGAGAGAATTTTTTTTTCTTCATTTAAATTAAATCACTAGTGTACATAAATTGATTGTCGAAAAGAGATATTGAATTCAATTGAATTGCCAGCCAACCATCTTAATAAAACTAATCATTTAATTGACTCATGCCCACATTCGCTACATATTTCTTCCGTTTCTTTCTTGCTAAGCGGTCAAAGGCTTGGCTACGTTTTGTTAAAGAATATTGTTAAACCTTATCCTCCATTTTGGGATTTATAATGGACTTGGGAATTATACTTGTTTGATTAATTTACACGTATCCTAACAGTTACCACTCTTCGCAACAAGTGTCGTCTGACATACTTTGCAGATTACCGTTTTCTGATCTATGTCGGACTTTTTAAACCCGAACCATGTCTATACAATGTATAAGTTACACTGTTGACCAACTCCTTTTCGTCACTTTCCGCCATTTCTTTCGTTTTTTAACAAGGCTCTATGGAATCTTCGCTGGGGTTGGCCTAACCAATTCCACTTTCCGGAAGGCTCTACTGTGGTAAGCACGGTATAGTAAACATCCATACAGTAGGCCAAATTTACACAGGTATATTTTTTAACCGTTCATAACGTCCACCCCTAGGTACAGACTATAAAAGCAATAACGATTTAGTTAAGATTTTATTGGCATCCTGTCTTTTCATCAAGTAATAGGAAAGTATGGACAGTGCGATCGATAAAGCCACGGATCATGAAGCCGTCTCAATAATAGTATCAATATTAACAATTTCTAGCCGCCGTGTATCAACTTGTATCAACTTGTTGATGTGTGCTCTGTCGGATTTAGGCTGGGTGTTTTTAAAAGATCTCTCTGACAACTTTGTTTTAAAAAGGCTTTATAAAATACATTTGTTTGATTGATTGAATAAAAATGAACGATCCACATCCCTAAACAGGAGTGCATCTGCAAATAACATTTCAATCATTATCATTAAGCTTACAGTCTTATACCAACTGACTTGTAATATGTACTTATTTTAACTTTACTCTACCAAGTAAGTATGCTTAGAAAATATATTAAAATCAGTATTTACAGCAAGACATTAGCAGCAAATGGGTCGACTACGCCACACTGGAAGAGAACCACACGATTGTTCACCTTGTGGATTACAACCAACCACCATTTTTTTACACTCTTGGGAAGTGCTACCAATAATGTAGACTTGATTTGTGTTAAGACTGTGTGAACATGCAGACAAACAGATAGGTAGAGTCTATAAAATCAGATTTAAGTCAAATTACAAAACCTCTTGAATATTAAACAAAAATAAGAATTTGAGAGAGAATAAAACTCAGTGAAGCATTATAAATATATCCTCATAATTAAAACATATAACTTCCAAACTATTGGTTGTTTACTCTTTTGATAATATGTCTTTTTGTTTTCACTCCCAAAGCTGTTTTCTGGCACAACTCGCGTAGGCGGGCTTTTTCAGGGGTGCATCCCCATTGGCTAGTGTTTGTTTGAGTGACAGCTCAGTCACGCGGACCATCAGTGCAGCAAGCGGGAATTTCGGTTTTGGACCCTGGATTGGGACCAGATAAATAAAGTGTAAGTATTGATCATATATTTTGTCTGAGCTGTAGCCTGCTAGACGTTTGTGGTGTTAAGTAAGAAGTAAAGCTATGCCTTGATATGTAACTTAGTTATTACCTAACTAATTACCATTAGCAAACCTTTTTAACGGTATAACGATTGCTAGCTAAGTAACGTTAGTTTGACCGTTAGGGTCTCACACACACACACACACACAAACGCAGGCGCGCCCACACACACGCACGCACACACACACACACACCACTTGAATACTTAAAAATACAAACAAACTGAAAGTGTTTTTCTTATTAACATTTTGTATTGTCAATTCCAGCTTCAAGAACAGGATCTGGTTTGAGATGGCTCCTCCTCTTTTCCTCCTGTCCTTGTCTGCTCTCCTCCCTCCCACCTTCCTCTCCTGCTGCGCTCTTTTTCCTCGTCTCCTCCTCCATTCCTCTCCATTCAGCTGTTGTTGGTAGTATTATCCACATAATCTGTCTCTACAATCCTATGTGGAGAGAGTGGGCGAGATCCTGTTGGATTGTGGAGACAAATTATGGGGATACTACTAACAACAAGAGCCTCCCTCCCACCTTCATCTCCTCCTGCTGCGTTCTTCTTCCTCGTCTCCTCCTACTCCGCTCTCCTTCCTTATCTCCTGATCCGCCCTCCAGCTCCTCCTCTCCTCCCCCCTCCTCCTCCCACTCCTCCTTCACTCTCAGCCATCTCCATTCAGCTCCTGTTGGTTGTATAATCCTGATAACCTCCTGTCTCCACAAACCTATGGGGCTTCACCTCATCTTGCCCACTCTCTCCTACTCTCTCCAGATAGGATTGTGGAGACAGATTATGGGGATAATACTATCAACAAGAGCTGGAGGGAGATGGCTCCTCCTCCACCCCTCCGCCCTCCTCTCCTCCACCACTCCGCCGGCCTCTTAATCTTCTTACCTCACTCTAAAGCCTGTTTTATGCTTCTGCGTCGAATCGACGGCGCACCCTCGCAGACCCCTCTGCGTCGACGCGAACCCCTCTCCGACCCCTCCGCCGTAGCTCGACGTGCACCTCCAAAAAATTGTAACTCCGTGTCGAGGCGACGCAGACCACAAGGGCTGTGATTGGTCAGATTATACATCATTTCCGGAGTGTAGCTTTTTTCGGCTTCCCCCTCCCGTAACAAATTCGCCAATCCTTCCCCTGTCTTCGTGCACTGGTCGTACAGACCACCTTCGCTGACGTCTTCTTTTTCTTCTGCGATTAAACATTTGCAATAAAATCATTTGTTCTTCAACGTCTATTAGCTCCAGCTGCAACAACATTCTCTCTCTTTTGCTCGCCATTGTCAGAAATGAAAAAGCGGAAGGGGCGCATGGAACCAAAACAAACTAGCAAAGAGATTTGCGAACCCCACACCCCCCTAGCGTTCTGGCGGTGAAATGCAACGCAACCCGACGCAGAACCATAAAACGGCCACGACGCCGTAGGAGTGACGCAGAAGCATAATGAGGCCTTAAGCCTTCTCCATTCAGCTGCTGTTGGTAGTATTATCCACATTATCTGTCTCTACAATCCTAAGTGGAGAGAGTGGGCGAGATCCTGTTGGATTGTGGAGACAGATTATGGGGATACTACTAACAACAAGAGCTGGAGGGAGATGGGTCTTCCTATCTTCTATTATAAGCTACAGCCTAATGCAATTACAGGCCAGTTCTATACATAATGGTCCCTGAGGCAAACATACAAACACACATTCAGAAGAACCTCACATCACTAATGTTGTCATAAAACACTCAGATCCTGACTGATCCGCGTACTCCATTGATTCTTCTTGGTGAAGAAGATAAGTCTCAAGGTCCACCTTCCATCTTCTTGAAGCACGAGCAGCCGGAATCTCTGCTGTATTCATATACAACATCTCCACTGTTATGGTTCGACACCTTTAAAAGTTAAGTCTGTAAGAATGGATGCGGCTGAGTGAATGTTGCCTCCAAATCCTTGAGGTTAAGAAACCAACAAACTACAAAGTCTTTCATCTCCTTCATCAAGTCAGACCACTCCTGGGCAGTTTGGGGATTAGTTGTCCTCCTGAAGAACGTGGCTATTGTTTTCTGATGGTTTATAAAGCTGTCCTGCTGAACCCATCTATTTCTGTCTGAACTTTTGTCCGATCACTGCAGGTGCTAACTGACTTACCTACATAAGTGATTTTACTTTTGCCATGCCCAGTGGATTACATTCACCTGTACTGCTGGCATCCCTGTTTAAATGTTTTGTATTACTCTATTTGTCCAGGCATGCTCAAATGCTCTGACTCCTACAATCACGGTCATACAATCTGTGCACACAATTGACCCACCTGCTGGATACACTTTAGCTCTCCACTTAATCCTGTATTGCCATGTAGAATCCTACTGCTATTTGCACTTGTGTATTCAGTGTATTTATTGTGTAACTGTATGTTGTCTTGCACATTTTTGATTTATGTTGGCCAGGTTGTCGTTGCAAATTAGAATTAGTTCCCAATCAGCCTACCTTAAATAAAGGTAAATAAAACTCTACCCATAGTAGTTATTTACTCCCCCGTGAGGTTGACGGTGACACTGTTGCCGGAGATACTTCACAATGTCTTGATTTAGTCTCTCCCTCTGAAATTAGATTAGGGATTGTATCGAGATGCCCTCCCACACCCTGGAGATGATTGTGAACTGTCGTCCACGGGCCGAGACTAGAGGTCGACCGATTATTGAAATCCAGGTCGGCCGATGGCCGATTATTATGGCCGATTTATTTAGGCCAATATTTGGCCGATATGTGCTGGTTTTTAACCTCTATTTGCAAGATAAAATGTAACACTAATAATTACTTAAGAATATAGACATACAATTTTTCAACAAAAAAGTTAAATAATATATTATATTAAATAAAAGAAACAGAAAAACAACAAAAACTTTGATAAATTACATTTTCAATAAAAAAAAAAAATGCACTAAGCAGCATTTAATTACAACATCCGAAAACCTTTAAATCAATCATTTGTTGCGGCTCTTAGAATATACTTTGAGGTGTGTACTGATGCATTTTGGAGAATACATCTCAAAATTTGAAAAAGCTATTTCAGAAAGAGAGCATTTTCAGTTTTATTTTATTACCAATAAATCAACTATTTATATTTGATGAAATTACTTTCTTGCGGCTCTTAGAATATACTTTGATGAGTGTATTGATGCATTTTGGGGGATATGTCTCACATTTTGAAAAAGCTATTTCAGAAAGAGAGCATTTTAAGCTTTAACATATTCTCTATAAATCAACGGCTGATTTCTGATGAAAGCTATTTCTTGTGGCTATTAGATGGCACTATGGAGAGTGTGTCATGCTGCTGGTACGGTGTGGCGTAATAAGCCATGTGCAAAGCCAGGTATCCGTTTCAGTAAAGGTTTATTCGTGACAACAACACAAAACAAACCGTAAACGGCGGAAAAGCTAAACTGGTGCCAAACTGCAAATGAAAGTGCGCGTACAGCGTCTTATAACAAACATGCAAAAACAACCCGTCTAACAACAAACACACACCTCTAACGCAATCGTGACATGTAACAATGAAGAGCCAAGAGTGACATCTAGCAATCCCCTTTATAGCCCAGTGATTGCAAAACCCCAACAGCTGTAACCAACATAAACCAGGAAGTGGGCACCCGAAACCAGACAGTGCAGTACCCTAACTCACCACTCGTGACAGTACCCCCCACTTAAGGCTAGCTCCCAGATAGCCAACAACAACCAACATCAACAACATACAAAAAAACAAGGGAGCAACAGGCAAGGACCCACTGTCATACCCAAAGGGTTAGTCCAAGACAGCAGGTCCAGCCCTTAAAGGGCCTTGGTGGCCCGATCGCCGTCTTGTGCGGCAAGGCTTCCGCCATCTTGTGGGACGTGGCGGCGGCCATCGTGGTGGGCGTGGCGGCGGCCATCGACGGGGAGGGGCGGCGGCCATCGACGGGCGTGGCGGCGGCCATCGACGGGGCGTGGCGGCGGCCATCGACGTGGGCGTGGCGGCGGCCATCGACGTGGGCGTGGCGGCGGCCATCGACGTGGGCGTGGCGGCGGCCATCGACGTGGGCGTGGCGGCGGCCATCGACGTGGGCGTGGCGGCGGCCATCGACGTGGGCGTGGCGGCGGCCATCGACGTGGGCGGCGGCGCCATCGGAGCTCTGGCGGGCGGTGACGCTCTGGGAGCTCTGGCGGGCGGTGACGCTCTGGGAGCTCTGGCGGGCGGTGACGCTCTGGGAGCTCTGGCGGGCGGTGACGCTCTGGGAGCTCTGGCGGGCGGTGACGCTCTGGGAGCTCTGGCGGGCGGTGACGCTCTGGGAGCTCTGGCGGGCGGTGACGCTCTGGGAGCTCTGGCGGGCGGTGACGCTCTGGGAGCTCTGGCGGGCAAGGACGCTCTGGGAGCTCTGGCGGGCGGTGACGCTCTGGGAGCTCTGGCGGGCAAGGACGCTCTGGGAGCTCTGGCGGGCAAGGACGCTCTGGGAGCTCTGGCAGGCAAGGACGCTCTGGGAGCTCTGGCAGGCAAGGACGCTCTGGGAGCTCTGGCAGGCAAGGACGCTCTGGGAGCTCTGGCAGGCAAGGACGCTCTGGGAGCTCTGGCAGGCAAGGACGCTCTGGGAGCTCTGGCAGGCAAGGACGCTCTGGGAGCTCTGGCAGGCAAGGACGCTCTGGGAGCTCTGGCAGGCAAGGACGCTCTGGGAGCTCTGGCAGGCAAGGACGCTCTGGGAGCTCTGGCAGGCAAGGACGCTCTGGGAGCTCTGGCAGGCAAGGACGCTCTGGGAGCTCTGGCAGGCAAGGACGCTCTGGGAGCTCTGGCAGGCAAGGACGCTCTGGGAGCTCTGGCAGGCAAGGACGCTCTGGGAGCTCTGGCAGGCAAGGACGCTCTGGGAGCTCTGGCAGGCAAGGACGCTCTGGGAGCTCTGGCAGGCAAGGACGCTCTGGGAGCTCTGGCAGGCAAGGACGCTCTGGGAGCTCTGGCAGGCAAGGACGCTCTGGGAGCTCTGGCAGGCAGGGACGCTCTGGGAGCTCTGGCGGAGGAAGGAGATGACACTCCGGGAGCTCTGGCAGGCAGGGACGCTCTGGGAGCTCTGGCGGAGGAAGGAGGAGCCCCTCAGGGCACTCACACTGGAGTGGGAGGAGCTGGTCCGGGCACTCACGTAGAGGGGGGAGGAGCCGCTCAGGACACTCATGCTTAAGTGGGAGGGGCTGGTCCGGGCACTCACGTAGAGGGGGGAGGAGCCGCTCAGGACACTCACGCTTCAGTGGGAGGGGCTGGTCCGGGCACTCACGTAGAGGAGGGAGGAGCCGCTCAGGACACTTAAGCAAAGGTGGGAGGGGCTCATCTAGGCACTCACGCAGAGGAGGGAGGAGCCGCTCAGTACACTCAAGCAAAGGTGGGAGGGGCTCATCTTGGAACTCCTGCTGTGGTGGAAGGGACCGCTCAGGGCACTCTTGCTGGAGTGGGAGAGGCTGGTCCTGCAGGGTGAACCACACCCCCCACCATCTCCTAATCACCTCGGGCGGCTGGCTCTCCAGGCCCTTAGGTGGTCTCTGGGCCCTGGAGGTTGGTGGCCGGAAAGGGTAATCACCCGGCTGGAGCTTGGGTTGTTGCTGCAGCTCCATGGCTTTTGCTGGCCCTGGCTGCAGCACCGGAGCAGTGGGTGGTTGCTGTGGCAGCACCAGGGTCGTGGGTGTTCTCTCCGCGGACCTCCTTGAACACCCCGTTAGCTCCCCCCCAAAAATCACTTTGGGGCGCCTCCGGGATGTCCTCTTGCCTTCATAGAAGGCCCGCGGACCCATTTTCACAGACCCTGAATGCTGCATTGATGGTTCGTACTCAGCATACGGCCGGAGACGTAGCCACCGCTCCTGTGGTGTCTCCGGCCGATTCCATTCCCACCGCTCCGTGGGGCGACGGTGAGTTTCATCCGACGGGGCGCTATAGCTTGCCCCCCCGTGGAATCCACTCACCGTCTGGCTCCGCTGGCTTAGGTGGCTCTTCATTCTGTCATGCTGCTGGTACGGTGTGGCGTAATAAGCCATGTGCAAAGCCAGGTACCCGTTTCAGTAAAGGTTTATTCGTGACAACAACACAAAACAAACCGTAAACGGCGGAAAAGCTAAACTGGTGCCAAACTGCAAATGAAAGTGCGCGTACAGCGTCTTATAACAAACATGCAAAAACAACCCGTCTAACAACAAACACACACCTCTAACGCAATCGTGACATGTAACAATGAAGAGCAAAGAGTGACATCTAGCAATCCCCTTTATAGCCCAGTGATTGCAAAACCCCAACAGCTGTAACCAACATAAACCAGGAAGTGGGCACCCGAAACCAGACAGTGCAGTACCCTAACTCACCACTCGTGACAGAGTGTATTGATGCATTTTGGGATAAGTATTTAAACATTTGAAAAAGCTATTTTAAAAAACTATCTGTAATCTTTGTTATAGTTAGTGCAGCTCTGGGTGTTGCACTTTTACGTTGGCCCCTAACTACTCCGTTTACCGAGTGCTACAGTATTTTCTATCTATGTCATAGTTAGTGCACCTCTGGGTGTTGCACTTTTACGTTGGTCCCTAAATACTTTGTTTACAGAGCGCTACTGTATTTTCTATCCGTTTTTCCAACTCGGCAGTCAGCCCGAAGAAAGACCGCTGTGCCTTATGTAGCTGTGGTAGAGGAATTTACAGGCACATCTTAAAAAAATGTCCCACAACCTCTAATATAATGCTACAACCATTTGACACAGACATACACAGACTTACAAAATCCATCGCAATGTGTGACCAGGATCGGTGTGGTGTAGATAGAGGTATCAGCTTACCCTCCGGGAGTTGACGAGGACTCTTTGATTGAACACAGGTGGGGCAGGAAGGCACATATTCTCTGTCTTCCTCTGTCAGAGACGCCCACCAGTACCGGTTGCTGAGGAGTTGGATCG
>JAHKKI010000139.1:0-14894 GCA_029465975.1 Dallia pectoralis | reverse complement strand
TCAGTTGTATATAATGTAATGCTGTACTGTTCTGTATAAGGTATGTTCATTATGTCCTCAGTTGTATATAATGTAATGTTGTACTGTTCTGTATAAAGTATGTTCATTATGTCCTCAGTTGCATATAATGTAAAGCTGTACTGTTCAGTAGTTAAAGTATGTTCATTATGTCCTCAGTTGTATCTAATGTAATGCTGTACTGTTCTGTATAAGGTATGTTCATTATGTCCTCAGTTGTATATAACGTAAGGCTGTACTGTTCTGGCGGCGGTGAGCTGTGGTCTCAAGGTCCTAGGTGCTCAAGGGGTGGTAACCCTAGAACACCGTGGTGGACCACAGTGGTCAGGGAAGCTGTCCGACTGAAGAAGGAGGCTCAGGGGATATGCTAGCCCTGGGGACCCGGAGGCAGTTGCAGGGTACCACACACCAGCATGCTGTAAGTGCTGTTCCAGCGAAAATCACTTCCCGGGGTTATCATTTTCAGAACTGGTCTCCATCTGCAGTTCTGTAGCTTGGGCCAGTCTCTCTTTTGCTGTAGTGCTGGTTCGAAATAGGTCACAAGTTTCCTACATTTGGATAGAATGTCATTGAAGCTATTGATCTCATCAAAAGATTTCCTCACAATGAGGTTTAGAGCATGTGCAATGCATACCGTACGCCTAACGCTCATTGATCGTATTACACATGCTATCATGTTGGCTGCAGCATCAGTTACCAGGCACTTCACTTTATCCTTTATGCCCCACTCCTCCATGATCTTGATATGTCCAGTAGCCAAGTTCTCAAAGTAGTATGGTTTTAGGGAAATGCTCTACACCTAGTAAAATAGTAGAGCTTGTCATTGTCATTTATAAATGGCAAGTTACTGCAAGGAAGGCATCCATGTTTAATGATGTCCACATGTCAGAGGTAAGGCTTACAGCTGCAACTTCCTGCAACTGCTCTCTGGCCGCCTCCTTATATTTACGGTCAACCATGGCCTTCAAAGCCTGTAGATAAAATAAATGTAGATAATCTTAGTTTTAACTTCTTAAATAACGATGAACCACTTCATTACCATATACCTTCGAGTTGGGATAACATAAGTGGGATCCAACACATGCAGGAGCTCCCTAAATCCATTATCATCCACAATGGAAAAGGGTTGGGGTGTCCTTGATGACCATGTTCACCAGGGCCTCATCTCTACTCATTTGTTGTTTTGAATCTATAATAAAATAAAATGCAGGTGTATTGTAGGAGCCTAACATATTATTTAGATAACGTTTTTATTATTACTCTTATTAATAATAATTACTTTGACTACATTGTGATTGATAGTAGTCTGTGCATGCCTGCAGTGCCTGAGTAATGCCTGGAGCATGGAGGAGGTGTTATTGCTGTATGTCAGCTCCTTTAGGCACAGCAAGCATTTCACCTAGAAACATAAAATGAATAGACATGAAATATAATACAGCCTTATAGTGAGTATTATTATTATTATATCAAGACAGTAAAATAATAATAATACATGCCTTAATTGTGACCAGCCATTTAAAAAACTCCCAGACAGGGAGGATTTCCTCTTTCTTGCTGCCTCCATTACAAGAAAAGGAGGTCACAAAAGCGAAAACAATCAAAAAACAAACCAATCCAAATAATCTTATCTAATTAATATATAACAACACTATAATATAACACTGTAATTAATAATAATAATATACTATAACTAATTCTAACCTGATATAATCTAATAATATACAACCCTAACACATATATGACACTATAATAGCTGACACAACTATCTAACTCTAACACTCTCTCTCACACTCTGACTCTCTGACTGTACTACAACTAATTCAACTGATTCAATTACTCCTACACCCACGAGGTGGCGCAAGTTTCAAACCCTTTATCCAGAGTAACCACTCCAGATTCCGAACCAATGACGTGTTCACAAACCGAGGCCTCATTTGTGTCGTCCATAGTAGATTTCAGTGGCAGCACAAGCCTCGAATCGCGCTTCATCTGGCACGCCCCTTTGTTCTCGACACAAGTTCCGATGCCTCGGTTCTAATGTCACATCACTAGTTGCCCGCCTTGGGAAGTGAGTGGAGCGCTTGTGTCATGGAGGAGGTAATCCAAGAAGGTCTGTTCCGGAAGTGCTCAATAAGAGATGTTTTGAAACAGCTGCACACATATTAGTTAGTCTACGGCCGACTTACTAGAAACAGAAATAAACACACGGAAACGAGGGAGGCTAACCTGAGTGTACAAAAATAAGTTTATTGTTCAAAAATGCCTTGCTACAGTTTGCAGCTGATGAAGATAACTACAGTATATGTTACTGCACTTGTTGGTTAGATTTCTTTGCCTCTATTCCCTCTCCACTTAAGGTGGACTTTGCTGCCTCAAATCTGAACTCCAACGATGCTTTTGTGCTGCTGTCCCCTTCTGTATCCTTCATGTGGCTTGGAAAAGAGCAAGTGAGGCTCAACAGCTTAAAGAACTCTTGGGGCACTCGAAACTGCAGGTGGAGAATATAATGAAGCAGGTACTATAAGAAACTTTAGAAAATTACCTTTCAATGACAGGACGACAATGTAGCCAATAGACGAAAGTATTTACATATTTGGGGTCTAAAAAAGGTTGTCTATTTATGCAATGTTTATTTGTATCTACATTTGTGGGTTATGTCAAGATGACTTAGGATGCTCTGGGATGCAAAGCAGACTATATATGCATCAGCAAGATTGAAAGACAAAAATGGAGGTTTATCCTCCGCTTATTTGCCTGCTCCAACAAAACTGTCCAGTTCATTTATCAATCTGCCAGTCATTTGCTTGTCTATTTCAGTATTTCCCAGTTATTACTATACTGCTGACATTTCAGATTGCATAATGATTTGGACAAAATTACACACAATAGACTGTAATTCTATAAACCACTTTACACATTTAAGGTAATGTAGCATTGCTATTTAGAATAGCATATCCATACATAACTTTTATTGTTTATCCTTGTAGAGACTATAATAATTATAAGCATTATAATAAAAAAAAAACATTATAATTTCATACCATAGGTGAACATTATCTTCTTAGCGTCTGATCTCTCATCAGTATTTGGGTGATTCTCACAATTTTTTTAAAATATTTATACCGGGATTTTCTAAAACAGGTGTAGGCAATGATTCCATCCGGCATTCCTGCATTGAAACAGTTATGAGAGATTACAAAATACCTAGCAAGTCAATTGTCATGGATCTGAATTATTATAAGTAACATGTAATAACACCCACAGTATAAAGGCTATTAACACCTTGGTTTCCACATCCTCTCAAACAAAGTACTTGGCGCAGACCCTGACTTGAGCACTCTACAGCAACAATAGAAAATGACACTGTTATTAACTGGAGCAATAAGTGTGTTTATCAGATGGAGGTGAAAGCCTGAGAGGAGCATTGTGTAGCATGACAGTAATTAATGAGAAATAATGCCTATGGCCTCTCAGTCTCAGTTTATTATCTCGCATTTCCAAATGAATACTGCTTGGGGGCAAAAATGCTACCAGGTTGTTAGTTGATAAATGGTTCCTTTTGTGTCAATTTGCAGTTTTAGATTTTGTACACCGATTTGTGCAGATTTTGTACACTGATATTGAATTCTTAAAGCCTGTTATACTACATTGAAATGGGTGTATTGTCCACATTAATAATGTATTAACAATACCAATCTTTACCATGATTTTTGCCAACATGCCTCCTACTAACTTGATGAAAATAATGTCAAATTCTCCCTCATAAACATGTTGTTATTGAGATCTCCCTGTTTTGGAGCACGAACACCTGTTTGTCAATATTGCCCTCACCTGTATACTTGATCACTGACCCTAATTCAGTTATTCCATTCCTAGAACGTCTTGTCAGTCTTTCTTTGTGGTTTCACTTTAATGTGATGTTGTTCTGGTTCTTCTGGTTGTTTAGTTTCTGCTTTGATGTCTTTGTATTCTACTTCCTCCAATCTACCAGACCATGTGTCCTGTCAATGTTACAAATTCTTCTTCACTCTTATTCCCTTTCTAACAACCATGATTAGGCGTTCTGCTAACCGACCTACCAAATGAGTAGCCAGACCACAGGAAGACGCGTCCTATATCCACCAATCCATCCTGGGCTCAACCTCAAACATTCATGCTGCTCTCAGCTTGCAGTTAGGGACAACAAACCGTATATATTACAAACATCTGAAGAAAAAAGCTTTTTGATTGAAATATAAGATGAAGAAATACAGTGATTAAATACTAAAGTCAAACTTATTTTGTGAATTTCTTCAATTCGTCAATGTAACATATTGGGTGAGCTGTGCTGTACACAGGGTGGTTGGGAGAGCACTTCTGTGTATGTATATTGTAATTAGGAGCACAGCTGTTTTGAGTTGGGTTAATTAAGCACCGGGCATAGGTTTGTATCAGTAGGCTATTTAAGTCCCCTGGTTAGGTTCACTGGTGCTTGATATTATTTTACGCTACGTGTCGTTGTAGGTGAGTGTTGTGTATAAGTCCCATTGATACTGTTGTGTTTGTAAATGTACAAGTTGCTTTGTGTAAGCGCATTTCATTTATCGTCAGTATAGTTTTGTCCGTTCGTTGTTCTATGTTTGTTGTAGACTACAATTAAATACGACGAACGTGATTATCTGGCTCTGCATCTCGCTCCTTCTGCACTTCACCTGTACGGATCCGTGACAGAATATCAAGCCGACGAAATGAGCGAGCAGAGCCTGACGGAGGGAGGTTTCCCCGGAGATTATTGCTACACCTCCGGGGAGATTTACTCCTACCGTCACCCCACGGAGCAGTGGGACTGGTTTAAGCCGGAGACACCCCAGGAGGAGTATAGGCGTCTCCGCGCTTACTTTGGCTACGAACCACCTATGCAGCTATCAGGGCTGATTACATCGGGTCCGCGGTCCTTCCCGGAGGAAGGCAAGAGGGCACCCCGAAGGCGTCCCAAGAAGGTTTTTGGGGGGGAGCTAAGGAGGTGTTCCGGGAGGACCGCGGAGAGAACACCCACGGTCCTGGTGCTGCAGGAACGGCCACCCACTGCTCCGGGGCTGCAGACAGGGGGAGGAAAACCCCTGGAGCTACAGCCACTACCCCGCCGTGGGAAGACCCTTTTCTGCCGCCGACGTCAGGGACAGAAAAACCCCCGGAGGGGTTGGATGACCAGCCCACTGCCATTATTAGGACGTGGTGGAGGACATGGCTGGACTTACAGGAGCCAGCGCCTGAGATGGTCGCCACCACGCCTGCGCCTGAAATGGTCGCCGTCACGCCAGCGTCCACGATGGCTCCTGCCGTCCCGCCAGCGCCCAAGATGGCTGCCGTCGTCCCGCCAGCGCCCAAGATGGCTGCCGTCGTCATGCCAGCGCCCAAGAGGGCTGCCGTCGTCTCGCCGGCGCCCAAGATGGCTGTTGCCGTCACGCCAGCGCCCAAGATGGCTGTTGCCGTCACGCCAGCGCCCAAGATGGCTGTTGCCGTCACGCCAGCGCCCAAGATGGCTGTTGCCGTCACGCCAGCGCCCAAGATGGCTGTTGCCGTCACGCCAGCGCCCAAGATGGCTGTTGCCGTCGTCACGCCAGCGCCCAAGATGGCTGCCGCCGTCACGCCAGCGTCCACGATGGTCCCCGCTGTCACGCCAGCGCCCAAGATGGCTGCCACCGTCCCGCCAGCGTCCACGATGGCTCCCGCCGTTCCGCCAGCGCTCAAGATGGCTGCCGTCGTCCCGCCAGCGCCCAAGATGGCTGCCGTCGTCCCGCCAGCGCCCAAGATGGCTGCCGCCGTCTCGCCAGCGTCCACAATGGCTCCCGCCGTCACGCCAGCGCTCAAGATGGCTGTTGCCGTCACGCCAGCGCCCAAGATGGCTGCCGCCGTCTCGCCAGCGTCCACGATGGCTCCCGCCGTCCCGCCAGCGCTCAAGATGGCTGTTGCCGTCCCGCCAGCGCTCAAGATGGCTGCCGTCGTCCCGCCAGCGCTCAAGATGGCTGCCGCCGTCCCGCCAGCGCCCAAGATGGCTGCCGCCGTCTCGCCAGCGTCCACGATGGCTCCCGCCGTCACGCCAGCGCTCAAGATGGCTGTTGCCGTCACGCCAGCGCTCAAGATGGTTGCCGTCGTCACGCCGGCGCCCAAGATGGCTGTTGCCGTCACGCCGGCGCTCAAGATGGCGGCCGCATCGCCGACCACAATGGCTGCCGCATCGCCGCCCACAATGGCTGCCGTATCGCCGCCCACAATGGCTGCCGCATCGCCGCCCACAATGGCTGCCGCATCGCCGCCCACAATGGCTGCCGCATCGCCGCCCACAATGGCTGCCGCATCGCCGCCCACAATGGATGCCGCATCGCCGCCCACAAAGGCTGCCGCATCGCCGCCCACAATGGCTGCCGCATCGCCGCCCACAATGGCTGCCGCATCGCCGCCCAGAATGGCTGCCGCATCGTCGCCCACCATGGCTGCCGCATCGTCGCCCACGAAGGCCGCGCCACGACGACGCTCACGATGGCCGCCGCCACGACGACGCTCACGATGGCCGCCGCCACGACGACGCTCACGATGGCCGCCGCCACGACGACGCTCACGATGGCTGTTGCCGTCACGCCGGCGCTCAAGATGGCGGCCGCATCGCCGACCACAATGGCTGCCGCATCGCCGCCCACAATGGCTGCCGCATCGCCGCCCACAATGGCTGCCGCATCGCCGCCCACAATGGATGCCGCATCGCCGCCCACAATGGCTGCCGCATCGCCGCCCACAATGGCTGCCGCATCGCCGCCCACAATGGCTGCCGCATCGCCGCCCACAATGGCTGCCGCATCGTCGCCCACCATGGCTGCCGCATCGTCGCCCACGAAGGCCGCGCCACGACGACGCTCACGATGGCCGCCGCCACGACTACGCTCACGATGGCCGCCGCCACGACTACGCTCACGATGGCCGCCGCCACGACTACGCTCACGATGGCCGCCGCCACGACTACGCTCACGATGGCCGCCGCCACGACTACGCTCACGATGGCCGCCGCCACGACTACGCTCACGATGGCCGCCGCCACGACTACGCTCACGATGGCCGCCGCCACGACGCCCACGATGGCCGCCGCCACGACGCCCACGATGGCTGCCGCCCAAGATTGCTGCAGACTGTCGAACGCCCAAAGAGGGCTGGACTAACTGTCCCGGCCCGCCTCCGGGTTGAACGGACAATATATGTCTCCTCTGTTCCCCTTCCCTTTTGGTTAGGCTATCTGGAAGCCAGCCTTTTAGTGGGGGATACTGTAACATATTGGGTGAGCTGTGCTGTACACAGGGTGGTTGGGAGAGCACTTCTGTGTATGTATATTGTAATTAGGAGCACAGCTGTTTTGAGTTGGGTTAATTAAGCACCGGGCATAGGTTTGTATCAGTAGGCTATTTAAGTCCCCTAATTTGGTTCACTGGTGCTTGATATTATTTTACGCTACGTGTCGTTGTAGGTGAGTGTTGTGTATAAGTCCCATTGATACTGTTGTGTTTGTAAATGTACAAGTCGCTTTGTGTAAGCGCATTTCATTTATCGTCAGTATAGTTTTGTCCGTTCGTTGTTCTATGTTTGTTGTAGACTAAAATTAAATACGATGAACGTGATTATCTGGCTCTGCATCTCGCTCCTTCTGCACTTCACCTGTACGGATCCGTGACAGTCAATCAATGATTAATCACTTAATTGTTTCCCTTCTATGGCACTCAGTGACAGTAAAGCCAAAGTCGCTATGAACTTCACTTTAGATTATATCAGGTATATTTAAAATATATACCTACTATTCCTACTCTAATTTTGTGAAAACAAATAAAGTCTGGTCAGGGTCAGAATGTGTTGTCATATTCCTTCATGTATTTATTGAGGAATACCATGTTCAATCTACACTTTCTCTGTGGTTCTACACACAACCTGTTAGGGAAAAATTCAATATTTTTCCAAAAAAATGCTCAGAGCATGTCACTGTCCCTGGGCGTGTGCTCACAGCATGTCACTGTCCCTGGGCGTGTGCTCAAGGATGTAACGGCCCCTGGCAGTTATCCCCACATGTTTCAAGACCACAATCATTGTGCCAGTCGACGGCGTCATGCCTAAGCGTAAACTTTCGACCTGTTGTCCTGACTCTGTGCACCTCTGGACCCAGGTCTACAGAAGACGCCATCTCCACAACTGCCCCCTCTGCCCTGGCCCAGGAGGCTGTTCATAGACCTCAGCTCAGCATTCGATACAACTCTCCCCTCTAGCCTGGTTACCAAACTACCCACTCTTTCACCCTGACCACCGGTGTCCCACAGGGCTGTGTTCTTAGCTCACTCTTTCACCCTGACCACCGGTGTCCCACAGGGCTGTGTGCTTAGCCCACTCTTTCACCTTGACCACCAGTGTCCCACAGGGCTGTGTGCTTAGCCCACTCTTTCACCCTGACCACCGGTGTCCCACAGGGCTGTGTGCTTAGCCCACTCTTTCACCCTGACCACCGGTGTCCCACAGGGCTGTGTGCTTAGCCCACTCTTTCACCCTGACCACCGGTGTCCCACAGGGCTGTGTGCTGCTTAGCCCACTCTTTCACCCTGACCACCGGTGTCCCACAGGGCTGTGTGCTTAGCCCACTCTGTCACCCTGACCACCGGTGTCCCAGAGGGCTGTGTGCTTAGCCTACTCTTTCACCCTGACCACCGGTGTCCCACAGGGCTGTGTGCTTAGCTCACTCTTGTACTCCCTCTCCACCCATGATTGCGTTCCTATACACATCTCCAATAAATCTAGGATACATACATATATTGGCACATTGACACACTGCCCTGCATATATTTTTTGCACTGCCTTTTTTCACTTCAGGTTGGATGCAAACTGCATTTTGTTGTACTGTACTTTTACTGTTCAATGACAATAGGATGAATCTGATTTAATATTTGCACACAGACAGATTTTAGGCCATTATTCTTGACAAATTTGCTCCAGGTTGTTTCGGTTGTTTTTTGAATAGTGACACATATTATCAATGTGATTCAGATCAAGACCTTGACTGGGCCACTGTACAACGTTCACCTTTAGTGCTTATGCCATTACAATGTTGCTTTGGCCTTGTATTTGGGATCATTGTTCGGATAAAAGGCACATTTCCTTGATTAGGGACAACATTGAGTTAAACGAGATACAGGTGAAGACTAAACTAGACAAAGGTGCAACCAATCAACATAGAACATTGACATGCTACATATATTCAGATTGAAACATATTTTTGAAGGCCTTTGTTTTGGTTGTATTTCCAAATCCTCTAATTCTAAAATACCACTTTTACATTTCTCACGTTTGGAACTGTAAAGGTGGGAAAAGGGTAGATTCTGCTGCAGGCAAGTCTGTAGCACATACACACAAGATATTTTATATTAAAAATGACACTACACGTCTCAGGGGCAAGACTGTTGATTTAATGAGGCAGTTAATTAAACAAAAATGTTTATAGACAAACGCAATTATCCAGAGTGACTTGCAGTGGTGTGTATACATTGTATTGACTTACTTACTCATTTTGTCATTGTATTATATTTATATGTAGTAGTTGCACCAGGAGTAGGTAACATAAACAGATTTGAATCAGTAGAGCCATTAATACTCAGCAACAAGCTTGGTGGATGGCCTTGTTTTCATACACAGTACATCCTGGCCACTGTGACTAAATCAGAAAACAGCCATCCTCTCTCTCAACCCTCAGGATAAAAGAGCCATGTTCCAGGAAATCCACTGTCTACAACCAGAAGCGAACTGATTCCCTAATTAAGAGCAGTGCAACATAACTTACAGTGTCTGTCTCTTATAACATACTGCTGTTTTGCTTGCGTATCGGCATCCATGTCTTTGACAACATTTTCCTTTGATAGCTGCATAATGTAATCTGTATTGGGTTTATAAACTTCCTTATGATGTCAGTGTTATATGCAGTACATCGTATGTTTTATTAATCATACAATCCTAACTAAGTGAAAGCTTTTCCTCTGATGGCAGAATGTCAGGGAGAGGGCATGTTGTTGTTCATTATGTCCACATCGCTGACTACTGCCCCCTGTGGTCAGGATGCTGTGATGCACACCTTTATATGGACATATCAGGTCCATGTCACTGACTATTGCCCCCTGTGGTCAGGATGCTGTGATGCAAACCTTTATATGGACATATCAGGTCCACGTCACTGACTACTGTCCCCTGTTGTCAAAGTTGATTGATCTGGCAGTAGGTTCAATTGGCTATATTTGTATATGTTGTCAATAAAGAGTGAGGACTTTTTCTTTACTCCGGGTGTTTTTACTTGGTTTACTCCTTTCATTTAGTTGGTATGTTAATCACACACACCAGGTTTCAGTTGGTTCACTCCTTTCATTTAGTTGGTATGTTAATCAGACACACCAGGTTTCAGTTGGTTCACTCATTTCATTTAGTTGGTATGTTAATCACACACACCAGGATTCAGTTGGTTCACTCCTTTCATTTAGTTGGTATGTTAATCAGACACACCAGGTTTCAGTTGGTTCACTCCTTTCATTTAGTTGGTAGGTTAATCACACACACCAGGTTTCAGTTGGTTCACTCCTTTCATTTAGTTGGCAGGTTAATCACACACACCAGGTTTCAGCCGGGTGATTCGAAAGTCTATATAGTTCACTGGGTTTGGTTGCACTTTGCTTTGCATTGAATGAAGTCACGTCCATTATGGCGAGTGTTATTCTAGGGAACAGTGCGTTGTATATTTAGTTTTCCCTTTCTGTAAGCGTACTTACGTTTTACTAATTCAGTTATTTTTTTTTTGCCATCGTTTGCTGTTCGGTGTTTATTTTACTGTTAATAAATACCATGAATGGAAGAACACTCTGTGTGTAGCTCATCTCTGCACTACACCTGTAGATGATATTTGTCTTATAATGACTCTTAATATGACAGTAATCCCAAAGTAATAAACAAACTATGTTTGAGTAATCCAAAATTACTAATACAATTTCAGACAGGTAACTTGTAACTGTAATAGATAGATTTGGAATATAACCTACCCTTGTTAAAATACAACTCTGTCACAGAGTTCCATCCTGTTTGCATTGCAATTTATACATTTTAATAATCATCTAGCCATTAAAACACAACTCCCCCGTAAGCCTTTTTGGCTGCATCATATTTGCCTTGAGACCAGATCATAAGCTGAACCTTGTTTCTCATTATGAGAAACAAACATCTAGAAGGAATCCAGACACATCCTGATAGATCAGCGTAGTAAGCCTGTCCATCCCGATTATGCTCCCACATTGTGTAACATGTTTTACATGGTCATCTAAGGAGAGATACAGTGTGGTGATTATTGGGATGGTATTACGCAAGTCACTAAAGTACAGTGCAATTGGGAATTACAGAAGGATACACCAGAAGACAAGACATGTTTGGATGTACTAAAAAACAACTGAGGAGCTACAAGTGGAGCTACAAGAGGAGCTACAAGCGGAGCTACAAGAGGAGCTACAAGAGGAGCTACAAGAGGAGCTACAAGAGGAGCTACAAGAGGAGCTACAAGAGGAGCTACAAGAAGAGCTACAAGAGGAGCTACAAGCGGAGTTACAAGAGGAGGCTACAAGCGGAGCTACAAGAGGAGTTACAAGAGGAGTTACAAGAGGAGTTACAAGAGGAGTTACAAGCGGAACTACAAGCGGAACTACAAGCGGAGCTACAAGAGGAACTACAAGCGGAGTTACAAGTGGAGCTACAAGAGGAGCTACAAGCCGAGTTACAAGAGGAGGCTACAAGCGAGCTACAAGAGGAGTTACAAGAGGAGGCTACAAGCGGAGCTACAAGAGGAGTTACAAGAGGAGTTACAAGCGGAACTACAAGCGGAGCTACAAGCGGAGCTACAAGAGGAGTTACAAGCGGAACTACAAGCGGAGCTACAAGAGGCAGAGGTGTGGACTCGAGTCATGTGACTTGGACTCGAGTCAGACTCGAGTCATGAATTTGATGACTTCAGACTCGACTCGACAAAATGTACAAAGACTTGCAACTCGACTTGGACTTGAACATCAATGACTCGTGACTTCACTTGGACTTGCGCCTTTTGACTCGAGAAGACTTGCTACTTCCCATGAAAACTGGGGAAGTAGCGCTGCCTGCACGACATCCAATCACTGTAGTCCCACGTTGTTTTGATTGGACATCCAATCACTGTAGTCCCACGTTGTTTTGATTGGACATCCAATTACTGTAGTCCCACGTTGTTTTGATTCGACATCCAATCACTGTAGTCCCACGTTGTTTTGATTAGACAGCATCCAGCAGGCACATTGCAAGACAACCAATGAAGCACAAGCAACAACGCGCCAGTTGGCAAAATGATACCGAAGATAGTTTCGTTTGGCTATAAAAATTACGAGGTAGTCGACAAAAAAAAGAGTTGCAATTTGCAAAACATGCGGGTCGAAGATTACAGACGGAGCTGCGCACGCGCACACGTCTCTATGGAGTCATTCCAATTATATTATCAGGTTGGTCCAGTTTTCCAGAAGTGATCATTTTGAGGAGTGAGGATTTTATTAATGACATGTTTAAAAAAGTTCAGGCTAAAAGGACCCATGTCTATTTGAAAGTTAAACTGTTTTGCAATATGAGGTTATAGGGCTGGACAATAATTCAATATCAATATATATCGCGGTAAAAAAAAATCAATAACGGTGATATGATTTCTAAACACATTTTCGATATTTCAATATCGCTACAAAATGAGCGCCCATGACCGCAATTCAAACGTGACTGAACGAGCTTCCATAAGTGAGGAGAAAGCAGACAGTTGATATGAGAGGAAAGACTAATTCAGTGGTAGGGAAGTGGTTCAGCTTTCTGAGATCTGATAAACTTCAGGTTTCAGCGTGATGCTAAATGTGCCGGAGAATGAGAGGCTCAAAAGCGCATAAAGCCAACATAGGAGCTTGGATCTTCCGCGTTGACTGGCCCATGACGTCATGATGGACATGCGCTTTTGAGCACTCTCATTCTCCGAGCATGTTGCGACATGCGCGTTCATGAGCTTCTCTGTCGTGTCTCTTAAATCCACGGTCACGTAGCGAACTCATGAACTCACCTCTTCATTGTCTAACATGTTCACTAACGTTAAACGATATGTTTATAAGAACAAGTTTTGTTGCAGGAAGTTTTGTGTAAAGAATAATATAATCAGCCTATGTTATAGTTTAAAGTTAAATATATTAATAAGGTCAGTCTCAGAGTCAAGTTGCTTATTTGACTTTTCTTGTTTGTATAAAGGTTAAAATCAAATAAAAGGTGAACTTTAATTTATTTGTACCGTTTTATTTCTCAAATATTGTTTAGTTTTATAGGAGGAGGCTCAAAAGACTTGGCAAATGTATTTTTCAGAAGATTGTATACAGACATCCATTGTGGGTGTTCATGGCATTTTTTCTGAGGCTTTTATATTGTTCATATCGATATCGGAATTATGTCGTATCGACCAAAATTAAGAAATATATCGTGATATAAATTTTTTCCATATCTTCCAGCCCTAAGGTCAATACAATACAGGACTGAAGTTGCTGTGCATTGTTCTAGAAGCATTTTTTGTGAAATTAAATGTTCTGTTTTTTACTGTATTAATGTCATTGTATAAAAAGAGGTTTAAATAAATACAAATCTTACAGACATACATGATTTATATAAATTCTGTGGTAAGATGACTTGAAATGACTCGAAACTAAAATGGTAGGACTTTGGACTCGACTTGAGACTTGTTGGCTTTGACTTGTGACTCGACTCGGGACTTGCCTCATCTTTGACTCGACTTGACTCGGGACTCGAGGGCAAAGACTTGAGACTTACTTGTGACTTGCATAACAATGACTTTGTCCCACCTCTGACAAGAGGAGTTACAAGCGGAACTACAAGCGGAGCTACAAGAGGAGTTACAAGCGGAGCTACAGATTTAGTAATTGGATAATGTGAACAATTACAAAGACATACTGTTTCATGCTCTACATCTGTGGGTTGCCATAGAAACAAATTTGAGCAATTCCCCAGTCAGGTGGCTTCTGTCAACTCCTTACAGTAAACTGGATGTTAAAATGATTTGCTGTGCAATAAGAGCCATACCCACCACTATGCACACACAAAAACTAACTATGGATGAGGAAGACTCCAATTGATTGACTAGTTGGCCATTGTAGTTTATTTTGCATACAGCTATTTAAACATTCACATACAGTCCATGTTGGACTTTCTCTCTATGCATGTAATCTCTCATATATAGATTATGAAGGAGTAGAGGTGAGGTAATGAGGTAAATATTAAACACCTGACATTTAGCACATAATAAGTACGTGTTATTTACCAGAATCATTATTTTTACAACCAAATGAAATCCTAAAAGTTGCGTGAAACAAATGTAACCATAGGTGGATGCAATCCCTGATAAGCAAAATTCTGTGCATTAAGAGTCAAAATATCTTGTCAAGCAATTTACACATAAAGACAAATCTTAGGTATTTGTAGGTAATCCCTGTAACGTGAAACATTGTCACTGGAGTCTAGAAGAAGTATTATTATAATGAAAAAATCAATTCAAATCGATTTGTGTGCAAGTATTTCCCTTGATAATGGACAGAAAAGATCAAAGCCTTACCTTATTGATGAAGCATAAAATAACCAAGGGTTTCAGCAGGGGTTCAATCGCTGCAAAGAAAGAAAGATTTAGTAAGAAAATTGTGGCCAATATGTACAACTGACAATAAAGTGTAATAGTGCTGAATCACCCAATATGTATAACTGACAATAAAGTGTAATAGTGCTGAATCACCCAATAT
>JAHKKI010000138.1:0-14896 GCA_029465975.1 Dallia pectoralis | reverse complement strand
GGTTGAATAATGACACACACATGATGCTTATCCCTAAAGAGTGGTCGGGTGAAGAGTAATAATAATTATGGTAATAATAATAATTGTAATTTTAATAAAACTTGATATTACTAATAATGACCATAGTAATGATAATATTTCCATCAACCTTATCTCAGTGTAATCCTGTGATGCCAGGAGATGGAAGGACAGCAGGTCAGACAGTGACCCCTTCCCTTAACACACACACACACACACACATTCATTGCCCAGACTGTACTCCTTTACGAGCCGGGCCGTGTCCATTGGACTACGCAGCTATAAGACAACCAAATGCTCTATGGAGTACCCTGAAGATGAACCAAAGAGCGTGGTCCTGTGAGGACCAGCTGCCCGTCTGCCCACCAGGGATCCGATACAGAGAACAGCCACCGGACATCCTCCTCATGCAGGTCGGTGTATCTGGAGGAGAGTCCACACAGACCACTACAACATCAGGTCGTTCATGTGGAAAATCCCATCACAATGGATCTGCCTTTAGCACAGCCCACTAGTCTGGCCTAGTACGACTCCAGTGAAGGCCCGGTGCAGCCCTGCCTGTCCCAATGTCCCCACTCCCATGTCCTCACTCCCATGTCCTCACTCCCATGTCCTCACTCCCATGTCCTCACTCCCATGTCCCCACTCCCATGTCCTCACTCCCATGTCCTAACTCCCATGTCCCCACTCCCATGTCCTCACTCCCATGTCCTCACCCCCATGTCCTCACTCCCATGTCCCCACTCCCATGTCCTCACTCCCATGTCCCCACTCCCATGTCCTCACTCCCATGTCCTCACTCCCATGTCCCCACTCCCATGTCCTCACTCCCATGTCCTCACCCCCATGTCCTCACTCCCATGTCCTCTCCCCCATGTCCTCATTTCCATGTCCTCACTCCCATGTCCCCACTCCCATGTCCTCACTCCCATGTCCCCACTCCCATGTCCTCACTCCCATGTCCCCACTCCCATGTCCTCACTCCCATGTCCTCACTCCCATGTCCTCACTCCCATGTCCTCACTCCCATGTCCTCACTCCCATGTCCTCACTCCCTTGTCCTCACTCCCTTGTCCTCACTCCCTTGTCCTCACTCTGTTTTCTTTGCTCTATCCGAGCCGTTGATCTCAGATCTAGACTCAGATGGAGACCGGCTGGCTGGTGTTCATGATTGACAGTTATCCCGGCAGCCTGGGAAGATGGTGTACTTGTTCCTGTAAGATTCAGTCAACATCTGAGGGCTTGGATGAGGACATAACGATCAAATGACCAAGGCTAGGATGAGAGCTAGTCATTGGCGCGAGTGCGTGAGTCAGAATATCCCTGTAGACCTTCACGTGTGTGTTTGAATCAGCTGCAGCAGACCGCTCCAGGGATAGACCCTGATGTGTTTGTATGAGGGTGTGTGTGTGTGTCTGTCTGTGTGTGTGTGTGTGTGTCTGTGTGCGTGTGCGAGTCAGCTGCAGCAGACCGCTCCAGGGATAGACCCTGACGTGTGTGTTCGGGTTCTCTGGTGAGCAGATGTTCCAGAAACGATCAATCACACTCAATCATCTGGGTCGACTGGAATGGTCCACAGTCATTCCCCAGAGCCACATGCTTGTATCCAAACGGGATAGCCTGAGTGTGGAGAGTGAAAAAGCAAAACCAGCTCCCCCCAAAAATGATTCATAGTTTAGTCCAGTCACAACCAAACACTAGCCAGGATGAGCAAAATTTTGGTGGGGCAGTCTGTCTGTCTTCACATATTGCCTGTCTGTCTTCACATAATGCCTGTCTCTCTTCCCATAATGCCTGTCTGTCTTCACATAATGCCTGTCTCTCTTAACATAATGCCTGTCTCTCTTAACATAATGCCTGTCTGTCTTCACATAATGCCTGTCTCTCTTCACATAATGCCTGTCTGTCTTCACATAATGCCTGTCTGTCTTCACATAATGCCTGTCTGTCTTCACATAATGCCTGTCTGTCTTCACATAATGCCTGTCTGTCTTCACATAATGCCTGTCTGTCTTCACATAATGCCGGTCTCTCTTCACATAATGCCTGTCTGTCTTCACATAATGCCTGTCTCTCTTAACATAATGCCTGTCTCTCTTCACATAATGCCTGTCTGTCTTCACATAATGCCTGTCTGTCTTCACATAATGCCTGTCTGTCTTCACATAATGCCTGTCTGTCTTCACATAATGCCTGTCTCTCTTAACATAATGCCTGTCTGTCTTCACATAATGCCTGTCTGTCTTCACATAATGCCTGTCTGTCTTCACATAATGCCTGTCTGTCTTCACATGCCTGTCTGTCTTCATGCCTGTCTGTCTTCACATAATGCCTGTCTGTCTTCACATAATGCCTGTCTGTCTTCACATAATGCCTGTCTGTCTTCACATAATGCCTGTCTGTCTTCACATAATGCCTGTCTGTCTTCACATAATGCCTGTCTGTCTTCACATAATGCCTGTCTGTCTTCACATAATGCCTGTCTGTCTTCACATAACATAATGCCTGTCTGTCTTCACATAATGCCTGTCTGTCTTCACATAATGCCTGTCTGTCTTCACATAATGCCTGTCTGTCTTCACATAATGCCTGTCTGTCTTCACATAATGCCTGTCTGTCTTCACATAATGCCTGTCTGTCTTCACATAATGCCTGTCTGTCTTCACATAATGCCTGTCTGTCTTCACATAATGCCTGTCTGTCTTCACATAATGCCTGTCTGTCTTCACATAATGCCTGTCTGTCTTCACATAATGCCTGTCTGTCTTCACATAATGCCTGTCTGTCTTCACATAATGCCTGTCTGTCTTCACATAATGCCTGTCTGTCTTCACATAATGCCTGTCTGTCTTCACATAATGCCTGTCTGTCTTCACATAATGCCTGTCTGTCTTCACATAATGCCTGTCTGTCTTCACATAATGCCTGTCTGTCTTCACATAATGCCTGTCTGTCTTCACATAATGCCTGTCTGTCTTGCCTGTCTGTCTTCACATAATGCCTGTCTGTCTTCACATAATGCCTGTCTGTCTTCACATAATGCCTGTCTGTCTTCACATAATGCCTGTCTGTCTTCACATAATGCCTGTCTGTCTTCACATAATGCCTGTCTGTCTTCACATAATGCCTGTCTGTCTTCACATAATGCCTGTCTCTCTTCACATAATGCCTGTCTGTCTTCACATAATGCCGGTCTCTCTTCACATAATCTCTGTCTTCACATAATGCCTGTCTGTCTTCACATAATGTCTGTCTTCACATAATGCCTGTCTGTCTTCACATAATGCCTGTCTGTCTTCACATAATGCCTGTCTGTCTTCACATAATGCCTGTCTGTCTTCACATAATGCCTGTCTGTCTTCACATAATGCCTGTCTGTCTTCACATAATGCCTGTCTGCCTGTCTTCTTACATAATGCCTGTCTGTCTTCACATAATGCCTGTCTGTCTTCACATAATGCCTGTCTGTCTTCTGTCTTCACATAATGCCTGTCTGTCTTCCTGTCTGTCTTCACATAATGCCTGTCTGTCTTCACATAATGCCTGTCTGTCTTCACATAATGCCTGTCTGTCTTCACATAATGCCTGTCTGTCTTCACATAATGCCTGTCTGTCTTCACATAATGCCTGTCTGTCTTCACATAATGCCTGTCTGTCTTCACATAATGCCTGTCTGTCTTCACATAATGCCTGTCTGTCTTCACATAATGCCTGTCTGTCTTCACATAATGCCGGTCTCTCTTCACATAATGCCTGTCTGTCTTCACATAATGCCTGTCTGTCTTCACATAATGCCTGTCTGTCTTCACATAATGCCGGTCTCTCTTCACATAATGCCTGTCTGTCTTCACATAATGCCTGTCTGTCTTCACATAATGCCTGTCTGTCTTCACATAATGCCTGTCTGTCTTCACATAATGCCTGTCTGTCTTCACATAATGCCTGTCTGTCTTCACATAATGCCTGTCTGTCTTCACATAATGCCTGTCTGTCTTCACATAATGCCTGTCTGTCTTCACATAATGCCTGTCTGTCTTCACATAATGCCTGTCTGTCTTCATAATGCATAATGCCTGTCTGTCTTCACATAATGCCTGTCTGTCTTCACATAATGCCTGTCTGTCTTCACATAATGCCTGTCTGTCTTCACATAATGCCTGTCTGTCTTCACATAATGCCTGTCTGTCTTCACATAATGCCTGTCTGTCTTCACATAATGCCTGTCTGTCTTCACATAATGCCTGTCTGTCTTCACATAATGCCTGTCTGTCTTCACATAATGCCTGTCTGTCTTCACATAATGCCTGTCTGTCTTTACATAATGCCTGTCTGTCTTCACATAATGCCTGTCTGTCTTCACATAATGCCTGTCTGTCTTCACATAATGCCGGTCTCTCTTCACATAATGCCTGTCTGTCTTCACATAATGCCGGTCTCTCTTCACATAATGCCTGTCTGTCTTCACATAATGCCGGTCTCTCTTCACATAATGCCTGTCTGTCTTCACATAATGCCTGTCTGTCTTCACATAATGCCTGTCTGTCTTCACATAATGCCTGTCTGTCTTCACATAATGCCTGTCTGTCTTCACATAATGCCTGTCTGAATTAAGAACCCTTTGATGTAATATTAATGAGCATAGTGACTCGTCTTAATAATCATCATTATCTATGGTCCATTCAAAAGCTCACAGACAGACAGACAGACAGACGGACGGACAGCCAGACAAAGGCTGCTCCTGTTTCCTCCTTGTGAAAAGAGCAATTACCCAGACGTGTAGTTGTTCTGTTGTTAGCTCCTTCAAACAGAAAGTGTCAGAGCAATGTGTTGTTTCTGTCAAAGTGCATCTGGGAGATCTGCAGAAACGTAGACTCCCAGTTGCAGCTGTCAAATAAAACAGTTTTATTGAATGACATTGCCATCACTCAGATGTACCTAACATTAAAATAACACATCGCTATAAACAAGAAAGCGACAGACAGTAAAATACCGGCCGTGAAGACGTTGATTATCCGTAGCCTGTACAAATGACTATTGGCTGCATCTGAGCGTGTGTACTGACCGACCGGAGATGTAGATTGTCTTTAGGACACAGTAACGACGCAAGCAGCCGAAACCTGGACGCCCCGACCCCCACAACCCCCCCCTACCCCCACCCCCCACCACGTGTAACTCAACCCTGAGTGGCTGACTCGCTCTCTGCATCTATAATAGATGCCTGGAAACATATGTGGAGCCTCAAACAGGACCCATTCTCCACCGCTACCAGCCAGATGGTGACCAGGACCATTCTACTGGGTAATTGATGGTATCTGTGGGTGGGGAAACCAGGTCCGGCAGAACATACATGATCCAGGGTCCGCGGAGAAGAGCACAGGGGCGCTAGTGTTTCATCCGTCCTCCCCTATTCATTCTGGGGGTGAGTTAACCCCCACTGCCCCCCCCCACTGCCCCCACTCTCCACCCGTTAACCTGCCATTGTGCTTCCATCCGCTAGCGGATAAAGGCCCGTCCCTGCGGCCGTTCTGCTGGACCGGACCCCCCCCTGGCTCGCGTCAGGTTCAAAGCCTCGCGGTGGTTCTGCCGGGGACCCTTTGCTGCGGCGCTAACCCGGGCAGAGGCGCTTTGGAGGGGCCGCGGCCGATCCAGATGGTGCCCGCCTCCGTGGAAAGAAAAGCCCCGCCAGATTGGGAGTGGGGGGAAAACACGATACCCAGGTGCTTTACGCCAGTGACCGTGGAACGGTTAGAGCGTAGAGTTGATTAAAGGGAACCGTCATGGATACATGACTTGATATGGGGTAGAACCGTGAACACATCTGAACACACGGCTCAACACGTGAACAGAGACAAAGCAGGCCTGGTGGACTGCTGCTCCAGTATGACGCCGATACAAATGTGACGAGGAATTAGACTATTACATCTGGCTTATAATTAGACTATTACATCTGGCATATAATTAGACTATTACATCTGGCATATAATTAGACTATTACATCTGGCATATAATAAGACTATTACATCTGGCATATAATTAGACTATTACATCTGGCTTATAATTAGACTATTACATCTGGCATATAATTAGGCTATTACATCTGGCATATAATTAGACTATTACATCTGGCATATAATAAGACTATTACATCTGGCATATAATTAGACTATTACATCTGGCATATAATTAGACTATTACATCTGGCATATAATTAGACTATTACATCTGGCATATAATTAGACTATTACATCTGGCATATAATTAGACTATTACATCTGGCATATAATTAGACTATTACATCTGGCATATAATTAGACTATTACATCTGGCATATAATTAGACTATTACATCTGGCATATAATTAGACTATTACATCTGGCATATAATAAGACTATTACATCTGGCATATAATTAGACTATTACATCTGGCATATAATTAGACTATTACATCTGGCATATAATTAGACTATTACATCTGGCATATAATTAGACTATTACATCTGGCATATAATTAGACTATTACATCTGGCATATAATTAGACTATTACATATGGCATATAATTAGACTATTACATCTGGCATATAATTAGACTATTACATCTGGCATATAATTAGACTATTACATCTGGCATATACGCCACCAATCAAAAATTGAATTGAAAATATAGTTATTAACAAGGCCTGAAATAATTATTTTTAATATTAACTCCGCTACTCATTCTCATCTGTTCTGTATTGACAGTACCACACAGCGTTATAAAAGATCTTCTGGTTTCTTGGCAATTTCTCACATAGAATAGCTTTTGCCAGCAAGAATAAACTGATGAGTTTTATTTTTGTTCAAGTTATTTGTTTCTGGGTCTAGAAACTCAACCCACTCCTGGCCTTAAAATAGTATTTTTACTAGGAGAACTGTTCAGCTGTGCTAACATAGTTGCAACGGTATTCTAACGATCAATTAGCATTTGAATAATTTATGGTTTAGAGAGCCATGGGAACACAGGATTGATGACTGCCGATAATGGGCCTCTGTACACCTATGTAGATATTTCATTTTTTCAGTAAACCTCAGTGTCCTGAACAAGTTCTTCCATAAAGCGGGGCCATGCTGACCTCAGAAAGTGAAAGAGATTCAGCAGATGAGGTGTTATAAACATGATAGTTACAGACCTGCACCCAACAGTAAAGAATGAGAGGTTTTATAAGATGACAGCGTTTTTTACGTCCAAGAAAATGTTTGGGAACTAAATGTACTCAGCAAAGTTGCAAAAGCTCCAGTCTACATTGTGTTGTATAAAAGCAGTATTAAGATATAGTAGAAAGTTTGAAAGACTAGTGGGACAGATTGGAACTCAGGGTTGAGCAGAACATGGGCAGTAAACACAACTACTAAACCACTGTAATAAACTAAACCACTGTAATAAACTAAACCACTGTAATAAACTAAACCACTGTAATAAACTAAACCACTGTAATAAACTAAACCATTGTAATAAACTAAACCACTGTAATAAACTAAACCACTGTAATAAACTAAACCACTGTAATAAACTAAACCACTGTAATAAACTAAACCACTGTAATAAACTAAACCACTGTAATAAACTAAACCACTGGACTAAACTAAACCACTGTAATAAACTAAACCACTGTAATAAACTAAACCACTGTAATAAACTAAACCACTGTAATAAACTAAACCACTGTAATAAACTAAACCACTGGACTAAACTAAACCACTGTAATGAACTAAACCACTGTAATGAACTAAACCACTGTAATGAACTAAACCACTGTAATAAACTAAACCACTGTAATAAACTAAACCACTGTAATAAACTAAACCACTGTAATAAACTAAACCACTGTAATAAACTAAACCACTGTAATAAACTAAACCACTGTAATGAACTAAACCACTGTAATAAACTAAACCACTGTAATAAACTAAACCACTGTAATAAACTAAACCACTGTAATAAACTAAACCACTGGACTAAACTAAACCACTGTAATAAACTAAACCACTGTAATAAACTAAACCACTGTAATAAACTAAACCACTGTAATAAACTAAACCACTGTAATGAACTAAACCACTGTAATGAACTAAACCACTGTAATGAACTAAACCACTGTAATGAACTAAACCACTGTAATAAACTAAACCACTGTAATAAACTAAACCACTGTAATAAACTAAACCACTGTAATAAACTAAACCACTGTAATAAACTAAACCACTGTAATAAACTAAACCACTGTAATGAACTAAACCACTGTAATGAACTAAACCACTGTAATGAACTAAACCACTGTAATGAACTAAACCACTGTAATAAACTAAACCACTATAATAAACTAAACCACTGTAATAAACTAAACCACTATAATAAACTAAACCACTGTAATAAACTAAACCACTGTAATAAACTAAACCACTGGACTAAACTAAACCACTGTAATAAACTAAACCACTGGACTAAACTAAACCACTGTAATAAACTAAACCACTGTAATAAACTAAACCACTGTAATAAACTAAACCACTGTAATGAACTTAACCATTGTAATAAACTAAACCATTGTAATAAACTAAACCACTGTAATGAACTAAACCACAGTAATAAACTAAACCTCTGGACTAAACTAAACCTCTGGACTAAACTAAACCACTGTAATAAACTAAACCACTGTAATAAACTAAACCATTGTAATAAACTAAACCATTGTAATAAACTAAACCACTGTAATAAACTAAACCACTGTAATAAACTAAACCTCTGGACTAAACTAAACCTCTGGACTAAACTAAACCACTGTAATAAACTAAACCACTGTAATAAACTAAACCATTGTAATAAACTAAACCACTGTAATAAACTAGCCACTGAACTAAACTATATCAATAGACTAAACTAAACCTCTGGACTGAACTAAATGACTGGAGTAAACAATATCAATTGACTAAAATAAACCACTGGATTATACTATACCACAATACTGAACTATATCAATGGACAAAACTATATCACTGGTATAAACTATATCATTGAACTAAACTAAACCACAATAGTGAACTATATAAATGGACTAAACTATATCAATGGACTAAAATAAACCACTGGACTAAACCCGACCACTGAATTTAACAATATCACTGTAAAAAAAAACTATATCACTGGAAAAAAAACTATATCACTGGAAAAAAAAACTATATCACTGGAAAAAAATATACCACTGTACAAAACTATATCACTGGACAAAACTATATCACTTTATATATTGAGGTAATGTCATCTGTTAAATAATCTGTTAAATAACTCCAACGGAAATGTAAAACACAGGAGTGGAGGTGAATGTGACCGTCGGGGTGAATGTGAAGACAGAAGATGGTGAGCTTTAGAATTTGTTCACAGGGTTGACAGGTACCCCCGATAAATAAACACCAAATGAACTAAGCAGTGTTGCGACACTGACATGAACTGCTTAAGAATGTCTTTTCACTTGGAATAAAATAGTGAAATCTGAATGAAGAGACTTTATGCCAGATTTGGTCAGAGATCATTTTTCATCTCAATGTTAATTGGTCGCACGTCACCTGCAGGTTTATATGGGATACTTTCTGATAGATAGTCCTCCTGGCTACTGTACTGTGAAGACGATGTCTCGCTCAGTGTGTATTGGAGTGAGATCCTGCATTTCCTTTTATGCCAAGTTCAAGTCACGTAACCTACTCAAAATGCTTTGACCAAACATATATAGAGAGAACATATTCTTGTATTTCTATTGGAACTTTCATGAATATTTCGCTTCATACCTGCCATTATATTTTCTGATGAGAAAATTTAATTAACCCACTGGTCTCAATTGGTTTTATTAATTTCTAACGTTTGCATACATTCAATGTGAGTCTTTGTCCAATTGAACCGCTCCTTCAGTGATTAGTAGGAGGTCCGACCTCTTAGCACCACACATCATATATTTTTACACCATAAATAATACAATGTACTCTGGAGTTTCCTCGAGTTCTGAGCACGTGAACTCTCCACGTCTCTTCACTGAGTGTCGACAAGTGAATGTTCCGCTCGTTCTCACGTTCCACACGGACCCCAACATTTTACATTTAATGAGGTGCCACACAAACACCCCCCGGATCCTAACTATGCAAATAGGAACGAGCAGACACACTGGTCGCTGAATCTGACCCTCTGAGTGAAGTGTGCATTACACTTACAACACCATCTCACAATGGCTCCTCCCTCCTTTCCTCTCCGCCTCCTCTCCGCCTCCTCACCGCCTCCTCTCTGCCTCCTCTCCGCCTCACTCCTTTCCTCTCCGCCTCCTCTCTGCCTCCTGTCCGCCTCCTCTCCGCCTCCTCTCTGCCTCCTCTCTGCCTCCTCTCTGCCTCCTCTCCGCCTCCTCTCCGCCTCCTCTCCGCCTCCCTCCTTTCCTCTCCACCTCATCTCCGCCTCCTCTCCGCCTTCTCTCCGCCTCCCTCCTTTCCTCCTCCCTCCTTTCCTCCTCCCTCCTTTCCTCTCCGTCTCCTCACCACCTCCTCTCCGCCTCCTCTCCGCCTCCCTCCTTTCCTCTCCACCTCATCTCCGCCTCCTCTCTGCCTCCTCTCCGCCTTCTCTCCGCCTCCTCTCCGCCTCCCTCCTTTCCTCTCCGCCTCCTCTCCGTCTCCTCACCACCTCCTCTCCGCCTCCTCTCCGCCTCCTCTGGGTCATCCCTATTCCATATGGCACTGGGCTCCCTCTGGTCTTTACATTTCGGGACTCCCCCTGACCTTGCCGTGCTGAATGGCGAGCCTTGTCTTGCCTGAGCGTGGTGGCAGCACATGTGGTGATGACAGCTCTACACAGGGCCGCTACGACTCAGCTACGATTCAGCTACGACTCAGCTCCACACAATACCTCTAACTGCCCACCTGTCCCCAGATCAGCGGCCCCTCCACATCCAGGCTGTCCTTCTGCCAGTAGCCTCCTTTATTCTGTCTCTCCCATGAACCCCGCTCCTTTCAGATGAACCTGCTCAAACCGGTGTTTTTGACTGTGTGCGTGTGTGGGAGCATTACGGAGGAGAAAACAGGGGCGATACATAAGGAGGTGTCAGCTGAAGGAGAGAAGCATAGAAGGTGTGCAGAGCAGCTCGAAGGACTGGTAAGTAATAGATAGATCACCTCCTCAATAAGTGATAGATAGATCACCTCCTCAATAAGTGTTAGATAGATCACCTCCTCAATAAGAGATAGATAGATCACCTCCTCAATAAGTGATAGATAGATCACCTCCTCAATAAGTGATAGATAGATCACCTCCTCAATAAGAGATAGATAGATCACCTCCTCAATAAGTGATAGATAGATCACCTCCTCAATAAGTGATAGATAGATCACCTCCTCAATAAGTGATAGATAGATCACCTCCTCAATAAGTGCTAGATAGATCACCTCCTCAATAAGTGATAGATAGATCACCTCCTCAATAAGTGATAGATAGATCACCTCCTCAATAAGTGATAGATAGATCACCTCCTCAATAAGTGATAGATAGATCACCTCCTCAATAAGTGATAGATAGATCACCTCCTCAATAAGAGATAGATAGATCACCTCCTCAATAAGTGATAGATAGATCACCTCCTCAATAAGTGCTAGATAGATCACCTCCTCAATAAGTGATAGATAGATCACCTCCTCAATAAGTGATAGATAGATCACCTCCTCAATAAGTGATAGATAGATCACCTCCTCAATAAGTGATAGATAGATCACCTCCTCAATAAGTGATAGATCACCTCCTCAATAAGAGATAGATCACCTCCTCAATAAGAAATAGATCACCTCCTCAATAAGTTATAGATAGATCACCTCCTCAATAAGAGATAGATCGTTGGGTCTAGGAGCTAGCAGTTGGGTCTAGGAGTTGGGTCTAGGGTCTGTCTGTTACCCGGGCTGCCCCAAGCAGACTTCCTACCGATGCCCCATTATTTGCACTGGACTGTTTGCTTTGAGAGAAGGAAAGAGGAGCCAGAGAAGGCTGTCCATTTGTTTAACGTCTCCCGCTCCATTCAGCCTGCCAGGATGACAAATGAAATCAATACAGAGACTTACACAGTGGGGGGCTCTGGCCCGTTCCTCATTTCGGTTAAATTTGTCTTTCTGTCTGACGGTCTGTCCTTCTAACCAATCGATGTCTCGAATCTTGGTTCACGGACTTGACATGAACTTGATGAACTGGTGTCAGCGTCTGTTAGAGAGAATAATTCTGGATATTCCGAGTTGGCGTTGCATTTCTACCTTGTGCATCAACACGCAAATGAGACAACCGGCGAAATCGACGCGTGACTTAAATCGAATGGAGTCCACATGCGCGTGGGCTATTACAAGTCGAAAATAAAACCAAGCACACTGCTGAATATTTTCTGACATGTACACGACTCTTGAGCTTATGTCGAACTGTGTCACCAAGTACGTGGCTGCAGTCATGTGACGGTGACAGTCCAGATTCCCCAATTGTGGAGCCACTTTCTCTCTAAAACAGAAACCTAGAGTTCCTGCCCACATCATTGCCTTACTTCTACTGCGACACAAAATCACTGACTGTTACTTAACTGGGTGACTGTCCCACCTAGCAATCTGAAAATATATGGATTTGTTGTTAGTCTCTCTGAATAACAGTTTCCTAAATTACTTCAATACAAAAGGTGGATGTTTCCGTCAACGTCGTACTTGATACCAACAAGAGATGAGGACAGAAGAAAAAGCAGACGACGGGTTTCAGTGCTCGTGCCCGTCTTTCGACAGTGATTTCGGTTCCTTGCACAGACGCACACACACACGCACACTCTAAATCGCTATAAACAGCCACTTGCATTTAAGTAGAAATCCAAAAAGAAAACATTGGCTTAGAATGTGTTCTATACACTGAACCATCGCCAGAAAACTGCTCACACCATGGGAAGATTTACAGGCCCAGGCTGGTAGCAGACTGACAGTATTATACCCAGAATAGAGATCCAGACCCAGACTGGTAGCAAACTGACAGTATTATACCCAGGATAGAGATCCAGACCCAGACTGGTAGCAGACTGACAGTATTATACCCAGGATAGAGATCCAGACCCAGACTGGTAGCAAACTGACAGTATTATACCCAGGATAGAGATCCAGACCCAGACTGGTAGCAGACTGACAGTATTATACCCAGGATAGAGATCCAGACCCAGACTGGTAGCAGACTGACAGTATTATACCCAGAATAGAGATCCAGACCCAGACTGGTAGCAGACTGACAGTATTATACCCAGAATAGAGATCCAGACCCAGACTGGTAGCAGACTGACAGTATTATACCCAGAATAGAGATCCAGACCCAGACTGGTAGCAAACTGACAGTATTATACCCAGGATAGAGATCCAGACCCAGACTGGTAGCAGACTGACAGTATTATACCCAGAATAGAGATCCAGACCCAGACTGGTAGCAAACTGACAGTATTATACCCAGGATAGAGATCCAGACCCAGACTGGTAGCAGATTGACGACTTTAACAGTACATACATAAATGTAGTAAATTCACAATTCAACGCTCTGTGACACCACAAAGTGTTAAGACGAGGAGTATGAATACTTCCTGAAAGCCCTTTTAGCATCAGGCTGTGTGAGTGGTGGAGTTGAGGCCACAGGCCCCTGCACCAGGCTGTGTGAGTGGTGGAGATGAGACCACAGGCCCCTGCACCAGGCTGTGTGAGTGGTGGAGATGAGACCACAGGCCCCTGCACCAGGCTGTGTGAGTGGTGGAGATGAGACCACAGGCCCCTGCACCAGGCTGTGTGAGTGGTGGAGTTGAGACCACAGGCCCCTGCACCAGGCTGTGTGAGTGGTGGAGTTGAGACCACAGGCCCCTGCACCAGGCTGTGTGAGTGGTGGAGTTGAGACCACAGGCCCCTGCACCAGGCTGTGTGAGTGGTGGAGTTGAGACCACAGGCCCCTGCATCAGGCTGTGTGAGTGGTGGAGTTGAGACCACAGGCCCCTGCACCAGGCTGTGTGAGTGGTGGAGTTGAGACCACAGGCCCCTGCATCAGGCTGTGTGAGTGGTGGAGATGAGACCACAGGCCCCTGCACCAGGCTGTGTGAGTGGTGGAGTTGAGACCACAGGCCCCTGCACCAGGCTGTGTGAGTGGTGGAGTTGAGACCACAGGCCCCTGCACCAGGCTGTAAGAGTGGTGGAGTTAAGACCACAGGCCTCTGCACCAGGCTGTGTGAGTGGTGGAGATGAGACCACAGGCCCCTGCACCAGGCTGTGTGAGTGGTGGAGTTGAGACCACAGGCCCCTGCATCAGGCTGTGTGAGTGGTGGAGATGAGACCACAGGCCCCTGCACCAGGCTGTGTGAGTGGTGGAGATGAGACCACAGGCCCCTGCACCAGGCTGTGTGAGTGGTGGAGATGAGACCACAGGCCTCTGCACCAGGCTGTGTGAGTGGTGGAGATGAGACCACAGGCCTCTGCACCAGGCTGTATGAGTGGTGGCACCTCAGTGTTTCCTGTTGAGCACAGAGTTGTCCTGGTGCTTTCCCCTGTCACTGCCTGGGCCTCACTCATCAGAGCCTCCACAGCTGTCTGACTGACACCTGCACCTGCTAGCACGTGGACGCACAAACACACGCACGCACACAGACGCACGCGCACACACACAGACACACACACACACACGCACCTGCTGACACGTGACGCACACACACAGGCGCACACACGCGCACACACACATGCACACAGACACACACAGACACACACACAAAAACCACGCACACACACACACATACACACCCATACACACACGCACCTGCTGGCACATGGACGCACACACACACACGC
>JAHKKI010000137.1:0-14907 GCA_029465975.1 Dallia pectoralis | reverse complement strand
GAAGAAAGATACAATTAAAATGTATTGAGTCAAGCCAATGTTGTTTGTTGTTCTTTTTCATTTGACTAGTTATGTATAGTTTATTATAAGTAGTATAACTCTTCTGAAAGGTAGTACATCTGATTTTGGCTTTCTGTATAACCAGAGAACACAATATAAGATTCATATCCCAGAGAGTCACCAGCTGCCATGAAGCTGCTCAAAATGCAAATGCAGACCTAAATCACAAGCTGACTTCATAACAAAATAATATATTTGAATATAGTATCAAAGGGGAAAACAGATTCAAAACAGTGTTTGATATTTGCTCTGATTAAAGCAATCAACCCTCGTTCTGTCCCCAATGTCATATGATTAACACCGTTGTTGCCATGGTGTTGTCATTAACTGTGGTGTCCAAGGTGGAGACGATGTGTGTGTGTGTGTGTGGGCATGCGTGTGTTTGTTTGTGTATATTGTTACCATGACCGTACAGCTCTGATCTGTGTCACATCAAATGGAAGACAAAGCCACTGTCGGACAGAGTTCGAATTAGACTCTAATTGAAAGGAGTCGGTGAAAACTCAAACTGTATCCAATAAAACATCCAGTCATTATTTGTAGTGCACAGCTGTTTAACAGGGAGAACAACTGGTCTCAAATAAAACATAGGAATAAACAAACAATGAAAAAAGAACAAACACAAATATAGACAAACCAAGAACAAGGATGAACAATGAACATGTAAATAGAAATGCTAAAGAAAAAGAGAAAGACAGAAAGAGCAAGGCAGTGGGAAAGAGAGAGAGAGGAAAGAGAAATATGTTTTACATTTGAGTCCTTGTACTGCAACACTCTAAAATTATGAATCATTCATAACATACAGGATAATTGAGAGAATGGTGTATATTCACACAAGCATGACCACCAGTCGCTCTACTAGCCTGGGTACTGGAGTCACTACTAGCCTGGGTACCGGTGTCACTACTAGCCTGGGTACCGGTGTCACTACTAGCCTGGGTACCGGTGTCACTACTAGCCTGGGTACCGGTGTCACTACTAGCCTGGGTACTGGTGTCACTACTAGCCTGGGTACCGGTGTCACTACTAGCCTGGGTACCGGTGTCACTACTAGCCTGGGTACCGGTGTCACTACTAGCCTGGGTACCGGTGTCACTACTAGCCTGGGTACCGGTGTCACTACTAGCCTGGGTACCGGTGTCACTACTAGCCTGGGTACTGGTGTCACTACTAGCCTGGGTACCGGTGTCACTACTAGCCTGGGTACCGGTGTCACTACTAGCCTGGGTACCGGTGTCACTACTAGCCTGGGTACTGGTGTCACTACTAGCCTGTGTACCGGTGTCACTACTAGCCTGGGTACCGGTGTCACTACTAGCCTGGGTACCGGTGTCACTACTAGCCTGGGTACCGGTGTCACTACTAGCCTGGGTACCGGTGTCACTACTAGCCTGGGTACTGGTGTCACTACTAGCCTGTGTACCGGTGTCACTACTAGCCTGTGTACCGGTGTCACTACTAGCCTGGGTACCGGTGTCACTACTAGCCTGGGTACCGGTGTCACTACTAGCCTGTGTACCGGTGTCACTACTAGCCTGGGTACCGGTGTCACTACTAGCCTGGGTACCGGTGTCACTACTAGCCTGGGTACCGGTGTCACTACTAGCCTGTGTACCGGTGTCACTACTAGCCTGGGTACCGGTGTCACTACTAGCCTGTGTACCGGTGTCACTACTAGCCTGGGTACCGGTGTCACTACTAGCCTGGGTACCGGTGTCACTACTAGCCTGGGTACCGGTGTCACTACTAGCCTGGGTACCGGTGTCACTACTAGCCTGGGTACCGGTGTCACTACTAGCCTGGGTACCGGTGTCACTACTAGCCTGGGTACCGGTGTCACTACTAGCCTGGGTACCGGTGTCAATACTAGCCTGGGTACCAGTCTCTATACTAGCCTGCCTATAAATCTCTCTACCAGCATGACTGCCTGTCTCTCTACTGGCCTGTGTCCCAGTCTCTCTACTAGCCTGACTGCCAGTCTCTTAACTAGTCTCTTTCATTGTGAACTATGAAGCAAAGCTGGTCTCAGATAACTTTTAATCAGAGTTCATAAAGGGAACTAAAGTTAGAACCGATGGAAACCAATGGCAGTCACAATTCTGGATGAAGCTAAAATTGTTATTGTCATGTTAGAACATGAATTCAGTGCTCTCACTGAAGTGTAATAAAAACGCCTACTGTTCTCTTTTCTCCAATTAAACCCTGTTAATCAGAGGTGCACTAAATCTCTCTACCTCTCTCTACCACTCTCCCTCTCTCTCTGCCTCTCTCTACCACCTTCTACCACTCTCTAGCTCTCTCTACCACTCTCCCTCTCTCTCTCTACCTCTCTCTACCACCTTCTAGCTCTCTCTACCTCGCTCTCTCTACCTCTATCTCTCTACCTCTATCTCTCTCTACCTCTCTCTCCCCCTCTCTCTCCCTTCCTATCTGTGTGTTGGGTGGTATTGAACGGTGTCTGAATCAAACAGGGTTTCAGCACTGTATGTTTCCATTCCAGCATTCAATCGATGTTCGACAGAGTTGCATTGCCCCAAAGGAACCAATAGAATCATCCCAAAAGTGCAGACTGTCGACCATCTGGCACTCACAAGCGCCGGGCTCATTAGAAACCGCTTCTAGCTTAGCTAACTCAACCGTCACACTAATCCTGAGACACTTCCTGTAGCGAATGCATTCATTTTAAAACTTTTTCCCGTATCTCTTCACAGGCATTTGAAAATATTCATTATGCGGTTTGAACGTAGGTATGACGGGCGCACCCGTGTGCGAGGCGAAGCAGGTCAGTGCGTAGGAGAGAGAAGTGATGAAACAAGCCAACGGTAAGCAGGGAATTAAAGCTTCAGGGAATTACAGCACATTAGTTTATGCGTCAACAGGACACCTGGGCTTTGTGTGGGTAGAGAGAGCTAAATAAACTGAATAAACACACTCTCACAGACATATTAGGACAAACTCACACACACACGTGCAGTTATAGATGAGTTGATTTCAAACCAGGAAGGCTAGATCACATAGAGACAGGTAAAGCAAGATGTTAAAATGGCCACTTTTTCATGATTTTCTGTAAAGTTTATTGCAACCCGAGTCTAAAAAGCTTATCATCCATTCTCCGAATTTCATTTTCTACATGACAGTAGTGTGAGAGAAAGAAAAAACATCCCCAGAACTACCGGAATAGAGAACAGGTAGAGACGATGGAAGAAGAACGAGACTTTCTGCTGAATAAGATGCAAATGAGCCGCTCTCAAACGGACGAGGATAATTTGGTGAAATCCAGAGGGAGGACAGACAAGGAGGAGAAAGAATATAAAGGAGAACTGGGTGAGGAAGGAGATGGCTTAGAGCAAGAAGGAGAACGAACAGGAAATGATAGAGTAGATGTGAGCAGAGCAAGGGGGCCTGTTCACACAACAATAAATGAAGTTTCCAGAGAATACCTTTGGCAAGACCTTTTAATCAAATGTAAACTAACAACGTCTCTCCCGCTAACTTTCAGAGGAAGAACATGACACTGAAAGCTACCCCCCGCCAGGTAATGCCATGTAAACAGAAATGTTGCATCCAGACCTAAAAAGTCACCTCCTAAAGTGTTAATAGCAAAAGCTGACCTTCTAAAGTGTTGATAGGAAAAGCTGAGGTATGTTATGGCAGCTGAGCAATCACTCTTAATACTTGAGACAAATGTTTTTTATTTAATCTTTATCAGACATTTATCAGACTACTGGGTCATGGAAAATATCAAAAATAATATCGACCACAGTATTGATAGATGACAGATCGTGCAAAAGGATATGTATTTTTAGTAACACCAAGTGGTGATTTCACAGGAAGCAACAAAGCATCAGAGTACTGGACGTATTTGTTTACCAAGAGCCCAGAATAACTATTAATTTATGATAAGCTAGCCTACAAATTTACTTGATAGGGTAGAAATGTTAAACCTGTCTCAGGGAGGAAAAGGGAAGATAAAAAAACGGAGTGAAGTCGACCAGTCATGAGAAACCAACTCCCACGCACGCACGCACGCACACACGCACACGCGCACACGCACACGCACACACACACACACACACACTCCAGTTCCTGATCTTACCCTAGGCAAGCATAGAAGGCTGGCAGCTTATTTCTTTGGAGGCTATCCTCTCAACTTCGCTTATCGCCGGGTAAATAAGTTCAATCTCCAATGGCAGTATTTATAGACATCCTCTGAGGCATTGCGAATAAAGCCACAGATTTAAATTACTCTGTCTCAATGGCAACCTATTCCTACAGTATATATTGCATTACTTATTATGAAGACGCCTGTGTAATGCATAAATGAAACAAAAAAGGAACCAGGTGAAACTGATAAAAAATAACCACAAAAATCGAAGAGCATTAACTTCCACTGGGTAGTATACAGATAATACATTTTGGAGGGGAGAGATGTCCTCCTAGTTCGTCACAAAAACATTTGCAAAGTTGACCACAAGCTTCACATCAACATGAGCAATGCCAATAGTCGGCTGAAGTGCTATTAACCATGCCACAACTGGTCTTTTGAGTAGCGGAAATGTGTTCTCTGGAGTGATTAATCCGGCTACACTGGCAGTCTGATGGATGAATCTGGGTGTGGCGGAAGTCAGGAGAACATTACCTACTGGAATGTGTGGTACCTACTGAAAAGTTTGGTGGAGGAGGGATAATGGTCTGGGGCTGTGTTTTGGGGTTTGGGCCAAGCCTTTTGGTTCCTTTAATGCTACAGGATACGAAGACAGTTTCTGTTTGAGCATGAATCTGCCACTGTGCACAAAGTGGGTTTCACAGACTTGCAGTGTAGAAGGGAGCGAGATGCAGTACGTATATTTCGTTTGTGGTGTTTTATTTTACACACAAATCAAACACTAGACACCAATACGAAAAACGTACATCGAACAAAGTAACTTGAAACAAAAGCGCGCTTACACAAAGCCAATTATAAAAATATTAAACATACAAGGCACAGCGACATATACAAAACATGGTCCATCCATGGTCCCTTTTATTCAAATTGTTTTGTCTCCTTAGCAGAAAAACACCCCCAAAGCATAATGTTTCCACTTCCAAGTTTGACGTGGCGATGGTGTTATTGGGGTCATAGGCAGCATTCTTCCTCCTCCAAATACGGCGAGTTGAGTTGATGCAATTTAGCTCGATTTTGATCTGATCTGACCACAACCCAGTTCTCCTCTGAATCATTCAGATGTACATTGGCAAACTCCAGACGGACCTGCCCATGTGCTTTCTTGAACAGGGGGACCTTGCGTGTGCTGCAGGATTTCAGTCCTTCACGGCGTAGTGTGTTACAAAAAGTTTTCTTGGTGACTATGATCACAGCTGCCTTGTGATCAATGACAAGATCCTCCCATGTAGTTCTGGGCTGAGTCCTCAATGTTCTCATGATCACTGAAACTCTATGAGGTGAGATCTTGCATGGAGTCCCAGACCGAGGGAGAGTGACAGGCATTCTTTCATTTGAAAATAATCACACCAACTGTTGTCACCTTCTCACAAAGCTGCTTGGCGATAGTCTTGCAGCCCATTCCAGCCTTGTGTAGGTCTACAATCTTGTCTCTGACTTCCTTGGACAGCTCTTTGTTCCTGGCCAAGGTGGAGAGTTTGGATTTTGATTGGTTACTTCTGTGGACAGGTGTCTTTTATACAGGTAACAAACTAAGATTTGGAGAACTACAACAGACACACGGGAGCCAGAAATCGTGTTGATTATCAAATACTTATTTATTTTTTTGTTGTTGTTCTGTCTCTCACTGTTCAAATTATAGATTAGTCATGTCTTTGTCAGTTGGCAAACATACAATATCAGCAGAGGATCAAATACTTTCTTCCTTCACTGTAGCTGTCTGTTGTATGTTAACCAGTAAGTTGCTAGTAATGCAAGTTTGTTTTTCATTAAGTTATAGTTTTGTTTCATATACTTAATAAAACCCATAAACGTGAGAAGAAGCTCTGCATTTGGTTCATCCTTCAACACATTTCACACCAATAACCCAGAGAAGTCAAGTCTCAAGTCTTTGACCTCGAGTCCAAGTCAAGTCTCAAGTCTTTGAGCTCGAGTCCAAGTCAAGTCTCAAGTCTTTAAGCTTGAGTCCAAGTCAAGTCTCAAGTCTCTGGCCTAGAGCCCAAGTCAAGTCTCAAGTCTCTTTATTATAATAAGTCTCCGGTTACAATAAGTGTTGCATCACGTACGGCGACCAGGCTGCTTAGAAGACTGTCACTGCATTGCTATATATAAGGAATTCAAAGCATGTAATGTTATTATGACTCCTTTATCTATTAGCATACAGTATCAGCTTTGATTTTGGTATATACTCAGTGTATTGCAACATGAAAAAACAACAAGAATCCTTTACTTTTAAGGTAATATCTGTATTTTGCCTTGTAGCATGGACACACAGTACAGTACAGACCAAAAATGTATTTACTATAATGAAAGGCCTTGGATCCTATTGTGCTGGCTCTGTGGGGCCATAGAAAATGTTTAAAGCAGTAAAACAAATTTAGTGCAAAACATCACATTGTAGCTACATGCAAAACACTATTGCATTGAACCAAACGATGTGAAATATACTATCCAAAAAAATTAACACACTAAACTTCCTTATGATAGAACATTCTCAATTATTTGTGATTAACTTAGTGGCTGGATAGTGGATAACACATTAAAACTCTCAACACTTTTAGGGTGAGTGAAGCAACTGACCAACTTATGGCATGTAACAGGTATGGGCCACAAAACATTTTTTGGCTTCTAGGTGTCCTTCAGTAGCCTGTTAGTCTTTTGTTTGGGCCGTCGTTTTGAAAGTTTTTAAACCCAGCGCAGCGCCCGGTGCAGTCGACATGTTTGTTTGCTGTCTTCTAATGTGTGGCCGCGCACGCAGCAGATACGTTTTACGTCACGTGTTACGTCGTTGGAAGGTTATAGGTAACGGAGGGGAACAACAGCGAACCGTATTTTTTTATTTGATTTTTTTACGGTCTATGGAGGGGAATAACGGCGAGCTCATCAGATGATTCATAAAAATAAACATTGTTCACGAGTCCCGCAGCTCGAGTCCGAGTCAAGTCTGAAGTCTTTCGAGGACACTCTGTGTGAAAGAGGCGCTCTGTGTGAAAGAAAGTAAGCTTGACTAATTCTTTCATGTCTACAGATTTTATAATCACCCCAGGAACTGGGTTGTGCAGTATTTGCTCCAAAGGGACATTGTGAGTGTGTGTGTCATTCTTTCGGGCATTCTGTTTTCTTGTGCGAAAAGCTCTCACTTTCCCCAAACACTTGATACCCATCAATAGACGAGCGGGAGCATCTCGTATTACCAGCTCCGCACAGAGCTAATAACGGACTCACTGTGGTCGACCCAGTCGATACCTCGAACGACCCACAGAGAGACTGAATGGCCCACCGTGAGGTATCCCTGCAGGTCTCTTCAAAGCCGTTCTGTCCTTCTGTCTTCACGCCCTTTCACTCTCTCCCTCTCTTTCTCTCCCATTTGCTGGCTGTGTAGGGTCCCAGAGAAACCATGTAACTGTAGACTGATAAAAGCACGGTGTTATTGGTTTATCAAACAGCAGAAAGCGGAGGAGGAGGAAAGTCGATTTAGCGTCGGCCGCAAACTAGACAGAGCCGTAGGATTTGGGGGGTTGCTTGGGGTTTTTGTGTCAATGTGCAATTTGACTCCCTCTTCACATTGAAGAACACTCTCTCAGTCGGAGCGCTCTAAAAGAATTGGATTACAAAAGCTGAATGGAGTTTGTTCCTTTTCTGATGGGTTTTTGTTCAGACCCATTCCGGTCTGTGTCTATGTGTGCATGTACAATTATCTACAAAAATATTATGACCACCCGGCAAATTAGGCTGTTGGTCCCCCGTGTGCCGCCAAATCAACACCTTGAACTCCACATCGCGTTCCTCAGACCATTCCTGAACAATGTGTGCAGTGTGGCAGGGTGCATGATGCTGCTGAAAGCGGCCACTGCCATCAGGGAAAACTATTAGCATCAACGGGTATACCTAGTCTGCAACCACGATGAAGAAGTTGGTACATTAGCGTCCACATGTGTGCCTAGAACCATGTTTTCCCTAGCTGAACATGGCCCAGGGCATTACATCCCACCACAGGCCTCATGTGCTTCCCCACAAGTGTGTGTGTGTGTGTGTGTGTGTGTGTGTGTGTGTGTGTGTGTGTGTGTGTGTGTGTGTGTGTGTGTGTGTGTGTGTGAATGTGTGTGTGTGTGTGTGAATGTGTGTGCGTGTGTGTGTGTGTGTGTACACGCTATGTTTCAATCAGTCATGCCCTCCTTAGCAGGCTAAATATATGCATGTTTTTAATGAGTCTGATTATGCGTCTTGCGCATCTATGTTTTGTGTTTGGATAATAAAGAATGGAAGTGGCTCATTCAGTGTCTGCAGTGTGTATGTGCACAGTGCATTCGGGAGGCATTCTGACCATTTAACATTTTGTAAAAAACAATTACGTCACAGCATTAATCTTGGCTTTTTTCAAATTTCATGAAAATAATACTAATTATGTGCTCAGGCATACGCTGTTCCCATTAATTATTGATGCTTTTCTCTGCCCTGGCGTTTTGAACCATCTTCACCTTGGAGCTGGAACTGCAGTCCCAGTTCTTTTTTCCTGATCATTTTTTAAATCCCACCTATTTAAATATATCTAAAATAACTCCACAGCTAATTGATTAAATACTTAGCAATGTCAATGCCATAGCAATGTTTACGCAGTACCTGTCACAATTCCACTGAGGACATCTAGTGTGCTAGGAGGGTATAGGGACACATATTTAACTTTGAAGTCTTATATAACTTTGGGCACTTAGATAACTTTTGCACCTGAATCAGATGTGGGGGATTAGAATGGGCACAGCTGAATTAGATTCTGTGATTATGTTTGTGATAGAAGTCCCAGTGACTTTATTAACTAACATAATCACCAAATCTAAACCTGCTGTGCCCACTCTAATCACCCAGATCTGATTCAAACTTATAGAATTACCCTAAGGTGACTGCAACACCCTCACCCTCAGTCACAGACGTTAGGCCATTGTGTGCTCTTCGTATGAGGCAAGGTAATACTCCAGTTTGCTTTGTTTTCTGGTGAGGGATTCCTTCCGTTATTTGAGGTCGTTCTCTCATTTTTAGATTGGGTCTGCAGGGTCGGTTTGAGTTCATAAACAGATTCTCAAAATCTGCTGGGTAAAAAGTTTATTCTCCAGTTTAATAACTCCACAGATGGAAGCTTTGTAACTACAGGTTTGACAGTCACCTTTTAACTCTCTGTATATCTCTACCTGTCACTAACTCTCTACCAGTCTCTAACCCTCGTCCCCATTGCGCTCTCTTAAGTAAATGGGATAAGGATTATCCAGCTGTACTGTTGTGCGCATTTATGGATGCTTTTTTAATAATATTGCATTATTATTTTTCAGGCTGTGTTCTATCCCAGTGTACTTAGTCAGATTAATTCAGTGATGACTCGAAGACTGTAGCTGCTTTGGGATTAGCGCAACATGACAACACATTTTCTGATCCCCATTAGTCAGTTGTGTGACCGGACGGGACACAAACACATACAGACGATGTAAGGATCTTTAGCTCCAGTTCTCTCAGATCTCCCTCTGTCTCATCTAATCCTGCTCTTTTCCCCCAATCTGGACTGTCTGTGTTCTCTTTCTCCCTGCCATATCCTGTTAAGGAACACAATGATAGGACCCAAAAAGCAGGCCTGGAGAAAAGAGTCCTGTGCGTAATTGAACCTGCTGGGTATTCATTGAGAAGCGTAACAATGGCGTAGAATAGAATGGAGACTCTGGAAATGATGGTCAGGCGAGTGTGTTGTGGCAGGCGGTGAGGAAGACTTGCCAGCAGGTAAAAAAGTTGGTGAACAGGTAGTGGGCAAAGGGCAGGCGAAGAAATGGTGCATAAACCGATAAACTAACAAGTCTGGAGTGTAGATCCGGGGTATAACTGCTGTACAGTAGTGATGAATGGGGATCAGGTGTGCAGTTTGCAGTGTGGGAGGATAGGTGATGGTAGTTGCCAGTGCCTGGAACCGTACCTCTGACTTCACGGACACATTGACACAAGGTCAAACAGAACAGACACATAGCGAATAGGGGGAAGACAATGAAAAACACACGGGAGACAAGGGAACCATGACAGTACCGCCCCCCACCGCCTTGATCTGACCAGGATGGAGCTGACATAAGTGCTTAACGAGTTGTGGGGCCAGAATAAATGCCAGAGGTGAATGGAGGGGCGACGGATGAAGGGGAAAGGTCACTGTGACTGGCGGGGTTAAGTTAGGAGTCATGAAACGTGGGGTGAATCCAAAATTACTTGGGCAGTTTGTTTAGTACACTGGCAGGTTCGATCATCCGTTCAAACTCATAGGGACAAATGAACTGAGGAGAAAGCTTCTGGGATTCAACCTTCAATGCGATGTCTTTCACCAAGACCCAAACCTTCCGTCACGGTCTGTAGTTAGGGCCAGAATCTAACAGTTCTGCTCCGATGAGGGCAGAAGGACAGCCCGGGTGTCCCACCAGATCCTCCTCAATCCTCATAGCTGTGCCTGCACCGATGGCACCGCAACATAGTCCTCCTGAGAAGGAACCAATGGGTGCTGCTAATCCAAGAACGCCTTGATGGGGGACTGACCTGTAGCTGCGCTGGTCATGGAATTTTGGGCGTATTCAACCCATAGTAGGTGAGAGCTCTAGACAGAGGGATTCCTGGCCACCACACACCACAGGGCAGACTCCAGGTCCTGGTTGGCATGCTCAGTTTGGCCCAAGTGCTTTTCAAACCTGTAACATTAATTGGGGTCCCTGTTCCGGGATGCCATGGATATGGAACACTTGAAGAGCCATGAGTTCAGCATTCTCCCGGGCCGACGGCATCTTGGGGAGAGCCAATAAATTGTCTGTTTTAAAAATGCGGTCAACAATGGTAAGAATGGCTGTTTGACCCTGTAAAGGTGGCAGACTGGTGATACGCTCTACTCCAATGTGGGACCAGGGACGACTGGGTACTGGCAGAGGGTGTAGGAGACAGTCAGGAGGGCGGTGAAGGGTCTTATCTGGGTCAGGAAAAGGTATAGTAGAAGAGGTGAGTTTTGTGAGGGGAACCACTAGATTGCGGTTACCATGAATAAACCAGCGATAAAAATCCAGAAAACGCTGCATCTACAGCCGTAAACTGCTTGCTCTCCAAAACAAATTTCAGGAAGGATATGGAGGAGACCTGAACCTCACATTTTTCGCCTTTCACAGACAAAAACAGAATGCCCAAGCAAGTCCCAGAGAACATCATTCATCGGGGCCTGGCAAATGGCATGACGAGCTACTAAAAGTGACCAAGGGGGGTGTTAAAAGCTGTCTTCTACTCATCCCCTTCTCTTATACAGACTAAGTGATAGGCGTTGCAGAGATCTAGTTTGAAAAAGATGGTGGCTCTGTGGAGAGACTCAAATATAGAGTTACTGAGTGGTAAAGGCTACTTATTTTTCACAATGATATAAATGAAAACCCTTGTAATCTTTACATGGACGCAACGACTGATCTTTCTTGGCCACAAAGAAAAACCCTGCACCCATTGAGGAGTATAACGCCCGAATGTGATCCGCCTCCAACAACTAAAGTATGTTTCCATCGTCTCTCTCTCAGGATGGGACAGGCTATACAATATTGACAGGAAACACTGCTCTATGAAGAAGATCTATTACGCAATCATAGGGATGATGAGCTGGCAAGGTCATAGCACATGTCATGCTGATTGCTTCCTGGAGATCTGGTTATGCTTGCGGAATGATGGACAGGTTAGGTTACTCAATGGCACAGGTATGTGGGGGGGCAGCCACAGATGATAAGGCAGACTTTGGATTGTTGGCGTGGCAGTACGGACTCCAGCTGTGGATCCTCCCAAGAGACCGGACTATATGGGGAATGAGCCATGGGTAACCTGATACGAGAGGAGAATGAGGAGGTGAGATGAAATTGTATAATCTCAGCATGATTACCACAAAAGTGTGATAGGGACATTCCTGTGCGTAACAGGGGCTTACAACCTGCCATCCAGAGCATTGGCTATCAGGGCAGCAAAAAAAACCATTGGAAGCACATGAATCGATCAGTGCAGAGGGTACGTGGTATGATTAAAATTCAAAGAAACAGGAAGATGTATTAGGAATTTGGGTGAAATACCAGGATTATTTTTGCTCACCAATACTCCCACCGTTGCTGACACGCATGACCATTTTGGCCGAAGGGTCCAGGTTGCCAACTTTTGCATAGTGCTTCTGCAGTAAAAGCATTCTCCCGCCTGGAATCTGTGAGTCCGTTCAGCTGGGGATGACGGGCCCAACCCAGCTGCATCGGTTCCTCCATCTCCACGGAGATGATAACTGTTGCCTGTGGAAGCGTAGCGTGCGTCACAGGCGTATTGGGTATCGGTCAAACTTGACCTAGTAATTTGACGTTGTTCACGTAACCGATTATCTAGTTGGATAGACAGGGCAACAAGAGTGTTAAGGTTAGATGCCTCCTCACATCTGGCTAACCTTATTGTTTTCATTTAGACCATTGAGAGATGTCCCTTTCAACGCTGCGTTGTTCCACCAAGCATCCGCCGTGATTGTCTAAATCTCCAAGCAACACGCCGCCACGCGTCGCGCTCCCTTGTGGAAAACAAGCAACCGCTGGGCCACTGTTCCCCTATGGTTTGGGTGTTTGAAAACTCTACAATCCATGGAGAGGAACGTGTCAATGTTAAGTGTTTTTAAAGTTTGTTTATTATGAATGGCCTCCGGCCATACCAATGCCCGACTTCGTATTATTCCCAGTACGTAGAGTACAGTAGCTTGGTCTGTGGAAAACATCAGCGGCCGCTGACGAAAGACGGAAGTGCACAGAATAATAAAACCTTGACAGTTCCCGAAATCCCCGGAGAAAGGTTCTGGATGCGGGGCATATGACTCCCAGATCTAGGTGTAACTTCGGGCACAGGCGAAGGCTGGATGGGAGTGACTGAAATGGTAGGCTGTGATTCATGAGTGGTTAGTGTGGTAATAAGAGTAGATCATTGAGCCACCTGATTCTGCAGCCGCTGGTTTTGAAGAGAGTGAAATTGTTGTTTGTGACATTCCAGAAGGTGTTCATGCTGAAGTAAGAGTGGTAGTAACGTGGTCGTGGGAGTGGTTGTGGAGACGTAGTATGGCTGGGTGAGGCTGAGGCAATTGGCTTAGATTCAGGAACAGGTGATGGTATTTGCCAGTGCCTGGAACCGTACCTCTGACTTCACGGACACATAGACCTAAGGGCGAACAGAACAGACACACAGGGAGAAAGAAAAAAAGGGAAACCTTTCTGTAACTTGCTTCGACCATCTAATGAGAAATGTCTTGATAAAATTGTAAGACACCTGGTTATACTGCTGATAACACATATACCAGGATATGTGTGTGTCCCCGTGTGTTTGCGTGTGTGGTAGAGAAGAGGGTTCATACTGACCTGATCTAGTCTAAATTTGCTGTAATAAGACTCACATTTTGGGATTACCAACGGAACCCCTAATTTCCTTCCTAGCCTTGAAAACATCACAGATGTCTTGTGAAAGGGAGATTTCTTATGCTGGCTACCAAATGTGTCAAGTCATACTAGTGAACATTTCTTACATAGCAATAAAATATTGATCGCCATTGTTCTAATAGGGGGTCTAATATTGCATTATTTGAAAGAGAGAAACGAAAAGGTTGAATTTTTCCAGGACTAGATTCAAACAGCACACAGGATTAGCTGTTCTGCACATTTAGAGTGGCCCGCCTTGCCTCTGCTGACACAAACTCCGTTGGCCCGGCTCATCATTAACACTCACTTGCCCAATTTAACATACACCAGACATGACAACGGGTACAGGGAATAATGTGAATCATAGAGGAGGCTGTGATGATATGCCTAATAAGAGCTGCTTCACACACACACACACAACAACCACTTCAGGTTACCTTATGGCACCAGAATAGGTATACACTTAGAAATGGTGGCACTCCGAAGAATCATTAAACTAACCGTGCAAAAAACAGGGAGATTTAACAAAAGGAGCTAGACGGGAGAAGTACTCGGCTACGAGCCACAAATGGACTGGAGGACCCCTAAGGCACCCTAAAAATATTTTTTCGGGGGAGCAGAAGTGGTGTCTTAGGGGGGCTGCAAAGGAATACCTACACTCAGGAACCAGCAAGCAGGTGGCTCCAGAACACTATTTATGACCGGTGCCAGCTCCTAGTTGCCGGGCAAAGCCACTTGTGGTTCAGCCCCTTGTGGTGGTAGGAAAGTGGTGGAGGGCAAGGCTGGACCTGCATACCAGTCTGACCCAGCAGCCAGCGGCCCATGTCAGTGCCTGCCTGGAGCAGCAGCCAGTGCCCTCTGCCTGCCAGGAGTAACAGCCACAGCAGCCAGCGCCCGATGTCAGTGCCTGCTTGGAGCAGCCGCCAGCCCTACCTCCTCTGCCAGAGCCATCATTTGGTTATTTGGTTTCTGATATTTGGAATCATTAATGTGGATGTCCCACCACTAGAGGGAGCTAAAGTGCAGTGGTCCAATGCAATGGCGTTTCAAGGGTTTCATTACAATATTCTCTTGTTCCTTAATAGGTATTAACACATTTGTGAACCAGGTATTCAAACATTTGTGAACCAGGTATTCACACATTCGTGAACCAGCAATTCACACATTCGTGAACCAGGTATTCACACATTCGTGAACCAGGTATTAACACATTTGTGAACAAGGAAT